>CAVNZG010001448.1:110725-198600 GCA_963693315.1 Diogma glabrata
ATATATATATATATATATATATATATAAATTTTTTGTTTTTTGTTTTTTCGTCTCCGCTTATCATATATAGTCGTTTGGCACAAAAATTTTTCCGAAATTCCGAGATGAAGCCCATTGCAATAGTAGCTTTTTATATGAAATCTACCTAAAATTTCCATGACCAATTTCATTTTAAATTACATTTACGTCATAAAAACTACTACTTTTTTTCCCAAAAAATTGGCTAAAAAATCAATGAAATCATTTTTTGACACGCTTGACATTATTTTTTTGACAAACTTATAATGTCATAATTTTCTATAATAATAGTATATTTTCATGTCATACAAATTATTAATTTTATTTTTTTCCAAAAAATCGGGTAAAAAAATAAATAAAAATCTTTCTTTTGACACACTTGACAAAATTTTTTTGACAAACTTATAATGCCATAATTCTCAATAATAATAATAAAATTTCATTTCCAACAAACAATTAGTTTTTTTTTCCAAAAAATTGGCGAAAAAAATAAATAAAAATCTTTCTTTTGACACACTTGACAACATTTTTTTGACAAACTAGCAATAATCTAGATTTTGGTCTCACATACCAATCCCGACCATCAAGATTTTTCCAAATTTAATGTTCCTACTCGTAATCACTTAAAATGAACGTTTTTTAAGGAACAAATATGCAAATTTCCTTGTTTTGACACACTTGACGATTTTTTTGACACACTTCCGTTACAGTTATCGTCCTTTCGGCTCTTCCCATTGAGTAAACCTATTTTTAGAAAGAAAAAAAAAAATTTCAAATCCGCCCAGTGGTTTTCTAGATTTCGTCGGTTGTGACGGCCGGCCGGCCGGCAGACACATGCATTTTTTTTTGCTATTTTAGAATCAGTAGGTTCTAAAACGTCTAGAAATGCCAAAAAGAAAGGGGTAAGAATTTCGCTTTGAGCTCATGAATGTAATACTTAGGTCTTTCAGACCGAAGTAATACATACATAAAATTTAAATGAATATCCAAATCGATAGTTTTTTAATATACTTTAAACAATTTATCTAATTGAAGTTTTATTTTTCAGGTAAGATGAAATTTCTTCCTTCAAACACATTAGTTTTTAGATCTCTTCAATCTAGTCAGGTATGATGTGTTAAATCTATTTTATGGAAATTTAAAATTCTAATCGTATAAATGTCAATATAATTTGTTATACATATGCATATCACAAATTACACAAAACTTGTGAAAACAATTAGTATGCCAATGCAGTAATTCCTGTAACCGCTCCAAATCATAAAACCAGGTCGTTCTCAATATTATAATCTCTGTCCCAATTAAATTTAAAATAAAATTTATACCTAACCTCAGATTTAAATTAAGTCGAAGTTAAATTCATATAACAAATTTTTCTTTCACAATACCGTAGGTCGCGAATTATAAGATTAAAACGTTATACCTTAACATAGTCAAAATAAACATGGTTTTGAATAACTAACTTTGCCCCTCATAGTTAGTTATTCAAAACCATGTTTATTTTGACTATGTTAAGGTATAACGTTTTTATCTTATAATTCGCGACCTACAGTATTGTAAAAGAAACCAGATTCTCTTATCTTTATTTAAACAAAATAAAACCATAATGTTGTACATATATTCTTACAGCAAGAAAAAAAGAGAAAGCGTCACTCAATAAGAAAAAAGTTGAACACCAAAGAAGGTATATTTGAAGAAATAAAAATTGAAATAAAAGATATTCACCCCCATATATTTAAGGTGATTAAGTAATTAAGATAATTTCGGATACAAAGTTAATCATATTAGACTTATGTCTTGTGTTTAATGTATGTGGTCTGCTACTGCTTTATGTCAATGTCGCAGAGCTCATTTCGTAATGTTCTCTGTCGCCAATTCTTCTCATGTACAATTGAATAGAATAGAACCGGATTTTTTCTTAGCTATAGAACACATATTGTGCTGCCTGTTACGTCAAGTTGAATTTCTTTTTGTATTACAAATATTACTAATGGTATTACTAATGGCGAGACTATCTCTTAAAAGGCTACCATTCTTGGCACTTGTCTTGACATAGAAAAAAGGCTTTTGGCATAGCCACTTTTGAGTCACTCCTTATAACGGAGCGGAAAAGTAAGGTGTCAACAAAACACTCCTAAGGTGGATACATCGAGCGCTGGAAGATCGATGTCTGTTTATTCACTCGAAGGACAACACCATAATACAGATAGGTTTAAAATGCAATATTTAAAAATATACTTTTTACTGTTTATTTTTAAATTTATTTATAATAATAAAACTTCCTTATAGTAACAATTTGATTTTTATTTTTTATTTTTTTATTTTAAAGAATATCGATTTCGACTTACGTCATCCTCAGTTCTTAAATTATTATTGGAATTATTAGAATAATAATTTAAGAACTGAGGATGACGTAAGTCGAAATCGATATTCTTTAAAATAAAAAAATAAAAAATAAAAATCAAATTGTTACTATAAGGAAGTTTTATTATTATAAATAAATTTAAAAATAAACAGTAAAAAGTATATTTTTAAATATTGCATTTTAATTCAAAAGTGACAAAAGCACACAAACAGTGAATAATATGGAAAACCATAATAACACATATAGATAGGTTTAAAGCGTGAATGTCCCCAAGGGGCGTTCTATCGCCTCTGCTGTCTGTGGAACATTATGGTAGACCAGCTCCTAATTTAATTAAATGATAAAGGGCTAAACACATACGGCTATGGCGATGATGTTAGTATTCTTTAAAAAAAGAGACAATACGGGATATCTGCAAGGAAATGCAGAACGCCCTATACATTATCAACAGTTGGTATCTGAAGATGTAGTAGGAGGTCTGGTAGACCGTGAAGGTCTACCAGTTGTTCGTGCTCACAATTTACACCCTGCCGCTAGCTCGATTGAGCGAAGGTTCTTTCGACCAACCTCTTTACTAGAAATTTAAAAATAAATAACAAACGAAGCGTGCATTAGAAAACACCACCTAGGATCTCCAGAAGGGAGAATCGTCAGGTTCCAACCCTCCCCAAACTATATGAGCTATAAAATAAAATAAATAGCTTCTTTCCTGCCCAAGCGATGATCCTCTGAATATCCAATACTATAATAATTAGGTGATATGGCCTCTCAATCAATGCTTCTAAGACACAACTCCTTTTGTTTACCAACCAACCGAAGGAAACTAAATAACTTCACTCTTCGTTTAAGCGGTAATAACACATTAAAACTCCAAGATAGTGTGAAGTGTCTTGGTGTTACTCTCGACAACCGGTTCAATCGGGCTGTTCATGTTGAGACTAAATGCGCAACTCGAGATCTTGGGTTGCAATTTACACTTAGCGAATACTGCAAAAACTTTCAGGCTGAGGTATTCGCCATGATTGCAGCATCGAGTCGAGCGACGCAGTAACTCCTAATGTAGGGACACAGAAGGATGCAAAGTCTCCAAGATGTTTAATCCAAAGTTGAGCCGGCAAACCACCGAATTTCTGTTAAATTTGACCCGGTCAGACTACAGGCTAATGGTGGAAATACTAACAGGTCACTTTCATGTGAATAAACATATAGAACGGCTGTGAGTAAAAAAGATCCAACATGCCGTTTTTGTCTTAAAGAGGATAAAACCGTCCCTTACATTGTGGGAGAAGGTTTGGCTCCCTCAGGGCTCCGAAGCGTCAAGATAGGATCAAATTATCTAAGGATAGAAGATTTCTGCTAAGCAGGCCATTCAATCCTATTGGCTTTTTTCAAAAAGGTCTTCAGCTCTTGAATATGAGGATGGCATATAGAGGACTTAGCAGTCTACATGTCAGGCTTAAACGCATGGTTACCTCGGCCAAAATTTAAAAAAATGGCGAACTTAGGACGAGTTAGGACTCGAAAAATACACGGGTATTGGGTAGTTATTTTAATCAAATACCCGTGTTACTCAGGTATTTGTGTAATTAAAACAAAACAAATTTTTAACAGTTCATATGTATGTATTTATTTCAATTTTAACTTAAAAATACTGTTAATTTACATAAATTAATTCAAATTTTAGAGTAATAACGCTCCATGTTACATACCAATATTAAGCGCAGACGGTGAAACTATTTCATGTTATGTACTTTGTTTTTATAAAATAATTGGGAATGACAAGTAAATTTTACAAATTATGCAATATGCAGCATTTGGTTTTTAATTGGCTTGTTTTCCTATGCTTTCATACAATACGGAATTTTATTTGATTTTCTTATTAGATAAACAAAAAAAAGCTTACTCGGTAGCTTATCTCAGTAGCAGGGACTGGGGTACGCGGGGTTGTCACACTCGTTGTTAAAAAATCCCTCTATGCGAAAAAAGTTATAAAAGGCTTCCCATTTTTTCGTTTACCTCAGTGTAAACGAGTCTTGTGATGGTCTGTCAATAAAGATATGTGAGATACATTTTTGCTACACAAACTCTTAATTAAATAAAGACGAAATCAATGAATGAACCTTAATATAATATTAAAAATCGTTAACCAGTTTACCAACTTTGGTTGTTATCATAGGAATAAGCTGTAAATTATGTTAAACAAATAATTATAATCATAGCTTCTTTTTTTTTTAATTTAACAACGTTCATGCTCCATGTAGGAGCGTTGCCAGGTTAATCAGCTCTGAATATTCACCACGGTCATTCGCAACAGCGACATAATTACCGTGGCAGCCGATTTTTTTAAGGTCGTTTATTACCATTGTAGTCGTTGTCTACCTCGCGGTCGCCCACTCCCTGGGGTACTAACGTACATTTTCCTAATCATTCCAGACTGTGAATCGGCTCGTAAAAAATGTGCAAACCAAGCAATCCTGTTGGAACGGATACAACCTATTATATCAGGACCCTCAAGAAGGTCTCTGATCTCAAAGTTATATCGGGTTCTATACTCTCCATCGTCTGTCTTAAATGGACCAAAAATGTAGTGTAGGATCTGACGCACAAATACAGATAAAAGCGATTCGTCATTTTGTTTAAGGATCCACGTTTGTGACCTATACATCACAACCGGTCTAATCAATGTCTTGTATAACTTGAGCTTGGTCTTAGTTGATACATACGGTGATCCAAGGAGAGGTTTAATTGAGTAGAAAGTTCGATTACCTGCAGCAATTCGAGCTTTTATATCTGTAAGTATGCTGTTGTTTGTCCAAATATTTAAAAATTCAACTCCGTCAATTCGTTCATCGCCGCACATCAAATCTTTCTTCTCAGCCTCTCTTGAAACATTCATATGTTTGGTTTTATTGTAGTTAATTTGAAGACCAATTTTTCTAGCACCACTCTCAAGCGACTTGAAAGTCTCACTCATAACAGCTTCACTTCGGCCGAGGATGACAACATCATCAGCGTATGCGATCATCTGTACTGAGTTTATTGACAAGATATTGTTGTTAGTCGGTAGTTACTTTTGACGACACACATATCCCAAGGCTAAATTAAAAAGTATAGGAGAGATAGCATCACTTCTCTTAAATCGGAGTCGACATTAAAAAATTTTGATATTTCGTTCTCTACATTGAGAGTTCTGTACTGTCATTTTGCATAGTGATACCAGTTTACCAGGGATTCCCATTGACACCAGAGCAGACCATAGAGTCTCTCGTTCGAGAGAGTCGTGTAGGCCTGCCTGAAATCAATGAAGAGTTTGTGCACAGGCATGTTGAACTCTCGGCACTTTTCCAAAATCATCCTTATCGAGAAAAGTGCATCGGTGGTACCTCGGCGCCGCCGGAAGCCTCACTGTTATTCTCCGAACAGTTGTTCAGCTTCTTTTTAGCTCTCGATAAGCTCTTGATAATTAAATATTGTATTCACAAATAAATGAAATTAAAAGATTTGCAAGTGAAAATATTAGTTTTATTTATATATAGTATGTATTTGAAGTGCCACAAATAACAATAAGAGTGATAAGACATCGATGTCTTGATGTCTTTGCACTAGTATTATTATTTGTGGCACTTTATGGTTACCCCGACGTGAATTACGGTATTGTTTTAAAACCATTAAAATGTGTTTTTGGTGCATTACCATTAAATTTTTTAGGTCATGATATTTCTAGGACCGTGGTCACTTCATCTACATATAAAATTACCGCTGTAATCGAAATTCCACAACCAACTTCAATACGTCGAGCGTACGTTTCGTTGGAAAGGTAAATTACTACCATCAGTTCCTTCCTCAAGTCATTTAGCTTAGATACTAGCCCCAATTCATTCGCAACCTTCTATTTTACAAAAGAAAGAAAGAATTTAGTTGGTCTCCAGAATGTCAAACGACAATTAACAAAATCAAGGCTGCATTAACTCAAGTTTGTTTGTTTGCCCATCTACTAGAACATGGAGAGTTCAAAATAACTACAGACGCTTCCAGTGTTGTGTGATAAGCATTACAATTTGTGGCATATCAAAAATTGTTTGAATTTCTTTAAAAGAGCTGTTGTGTTAGACCCTTAAAAAATAAATTTTTTACTGGGTACCAACCAAGGGCGTATCAAATGAAAGGACGCTAACTCAGAGTTCCTTAAACTTTTACTTTAGAATTCTTGTACCAACAGGATTGGCCAATAATTTTGAAAATATGCGTTTTTTGAAATTTGTAGAGCATTCATAATAATATTTTTAGAAAATCTGCAGTTAGAGTTTGTATTTCCCGGCCGTTTTTTAAATCCCGGGATTCGAGAATTAGGAAGTACCCAATCCCGGACATAACGGGATTCCCTGGAAATATTTTAAAAATTTAAAATATATTATAAAATAACCTTTTTTTTTTATTTTTTTATTGAAATTTCATTAAAATCTTAACTTAATATATTAGTGTATCATTCATATAAAAGACTAATAGTACATTATATAACAAGGTTGAGAAGTAGGCTATTATTGACCGAGAACTTTTAGATCCTGAGGCGCGTAGCGCCGAGGGATATAATGTTCGAGGTCTATATTAGTCTTCTCAACCGAGGTATATATAGAATTTTTTTAACTACTAACACTAATTATCATATTTGCTTTCATTTGATATTTATATTAGTCATTTTCCATTTCATTTTTTAAATATCTTAAAATATCAAGTAGCCTGGAAGTTTAGTTTCATACAAATAAAACGAAACAAAGCAATGCAATTATTATTTGTTTATGTTTTTTTGTTCATTTCAATCAAAAATAAAAGAAAATTTGTCATTATTAACCTAGGTAATAGTTTGTTATTATTATTGACCTAGCTTGAGAAAAATTACTTCTCAATGGGGCATTCGAGTAAATAATGACGATTTCTCAAGTTAGTAGTTAAAAAAATAATTTATATTATATACTTATCAGTAGAGCTGAACCTTTTAGCAGTCGCGGACCAGTTATGATGACATATTATGATGACAATAAGTAATTGATAATTTGTAAATAAATCAAAAGCAGAATCTAAATCGTATTCGCAAATAAATTTTACTGCATTCTCCACAAATTAAGGGTTTCAAAATTGAACTCTCTCTCTCTGGCGTTTACATCCCATGAAGGGATTTTGCCTCTGTGCCACCAGCTTCCAATCATCTCGTTCCATGACCAGTTGACCCCAGTTTCGACATCCTATATCACGAAGGTCTTGGATGATGTCATCACGCCAGCGTTGTCTAGGTCTTCCTCTTCGACGAACACCAGCTGGTTGTTGTTGGGACGCTTTTTTTATCATTCTTTCCAATGGAGCCCTTTCTACATGACCAAACCATCTAATCCGGCTAGATTTAATGAATCCGATTACATCGCAGCCTCCAAGAAGCTGTCTGATTTCATGATTCATTCGGCTTCTATACTGATTTTCAGCAACTTTACATGGACCATAAATTGTTCGTATGACTTTCCTCTCGAATGTTGATAGAATTCTACAATCGGAGGAAGTCAGTGTCCAGCTTTCAATTCCAAATGTGAGCACAGGTAGGATTAATGCTTTGTAAAGTGTGAGTTTGCACGACTGCGAAAGATGTTTGGATCGCAAAAGTTTTGAGTATGCGTAGAAAACTCTGTATGCGGCTGAGACACGGGCTTTAATATCTGCCTGCATATCATTTGACGATGCTATTACAGACCCGAGGTATTTGAAGTTTTCTACACGTTCCACTTCATAGTCGCCAGTATTCAGATTGCCGGGAGGTATATTCCTGGATGTTGTTAAAAGTTTAGTCTTGCCGGTGTTAATGCTTTCAAGCTGAGAGAGACTATCCTTGATATCGCTTGTTCTACGTCCGAGAAGCACAATATCATCTGCATAGCCAAGAACTTGACTAGATTTGTTATATATGCAGTTTTGTGTCTCAATTCGGCGTTTTCTTATCGCGTACTCCAGCGCCAAATTAAATAGTATGGGCGCGAGTGCATCACCTTGTCGAACACCTGATGTTATATCGAAAGGATCAGAAACAGACCCTTCGATTACTATTCTACAATTTGATCCTGATGTTGTGAGTTTGCATAGAGAAACAAGTTTCTCTGGGATACCAAGGCATATGAGTGCGGACCAGAGGTTGTCGCGGATGATGCTATCATATGCTTGCCTGAAATCAACGTAGAGCTGGTGAATGCTGATGTTGTACTCCCAACATTTTTCCAGAATCATCCTTAATGTAAAACATTGATCTGTGGTTGAGCGGTTGGGACGAAAACCACACTGATAGTCACCGATGATAGATTCGGCGAACGGGATGAGTCGAGCAAGTACAACATTAGCTAGTATTTTATATGCAGTGTTCAACAGTGCGATGCCACGATAATTTTCACACTTTAGACGGTCACCTTTCTTATGTAGCGGAACAATGAGAGCTGTTTTCCATTCAGCAGGTAGTTCTTCTTGGTCCCAGATTGCAAGAATCAGATCGTATATACGTGAGACCAGAGCTGCTCCTCCATTTTTCAGAAGTTCTGCCGGAATTCCATCGAAACCTGGTGATTTGCCATTTTTCAGTTTTTTAATGGCAGCTTCCACTTCTTCTATTGCTGGGTAAGGGACAAAAATGTCCTCAGTTGATGGAGCAATTGCTCGAATAGGATGAACTTCGTTTGTCCTATTCAGTAGGTCTTGAAAGTGGGATCGCCACACTGTTCACTTGTTGTAAGTTCATTATTTTCATTTTTGATGGCTGTAGATCTTGGGTGGAAATCTTTTGTCAGATTCCGTGCATTGGCAAAGCACTCTTTTGAATTTCCGTTGGCCGCATCTTGGTTGATGTTTTCGATGCAGCTCTTCATGTGTTCGCGTTTTTAGGGTTCCGTTTTTTATACGGAACACTATTGGTGAGAGTAAAACGAGTTTTTCACATTATATCGATTATCTCGTAAACTATAAATGCTATGGACTTGAAATTTGGCATGCGTATAAAACTAACCTGTCCACATGAAATGACGGATACAAATAAAACTAAAGTCGTTTTCGTTTGGTTTACAGGGCTGAGATGTGAGACCTTTGAGAAAATACATTTTTTTATAGATTCAAGTAGGGTATCATATGAAAAGACTTTATTCCAGTATTCCATAAAAATTTATTTTGGAATTTTACACCTCACCCTTTTTTGTATAATTTTGAATAATGACGTTTTTTTCGCGTTTTCTTACCTCGATTAACTCCGAACCTATCTGATCGAAAATTTTCAAATGTATTTGGAATGATAGAAAAATTAGTACGTTTTTAATAAACAATATAAAAAGGTGTCATATTTCCATACTTAGATTTATTAAGGGGGTGGAAATGAGGAGGGGTAAAAACACTATTTAAAATGTGGTCAAGTGGGGTGTCATTTGAAAGAGCATTTAATTTAAAAAACAAAGCAATTTTTTTTCGAATTTTGCGATGCCCAGGTTTTGAGTTATAGTAAAAAAAGTGCGAATTTAGACCGTTCCCCCCCCCCCCCTACGTTTCGACACTGATTGACAGAAATATTTGTAAAAATTCACAGAGTTAGGAAATTTACTAAATTTTGTACGAAAACTATAGCGAAGTCTCCAATAATTATATTTCTGTGTGTTTAGAGGACCGGGGTAGAGGGGGTAAAAAAAAACTTTTTTTGACCCAAGCGAGTGGGATGTCATTTAATAGAGCACCTAATTTGGAATTCGCTCCAATTTTTTTTAGAATTTTGCGGTGCCCAGTTTTTGAGTTATTGTCGAAAAAGTGCAAAGTCCAGACCGTTCCCCCCCATGCGTTTCGACACTGATTGACAGAAAAATTTGTAAAAATTCACAGAGTTAAGAAATTTGCTAAATTTTGTACGAAAACTATAGAGAAGTCTCCAATAATTATATTTCTGTGAGCTTAGAGGACCGGGGTAGAGGGGGTAAAAAAAAACTTTTTTTGACCCAAGCGAGTGGGGTGTCATTTGAAAGAGCACCTAATTTGGAATTCGTTGCAGTTTTTTTAGAATTTTGCGGTGCCCAGTTTTTGAGATATTGTCGAAAAAGTGCAAAGTCCAGGCAGTTCCCCCCCCCATGCGTTTCGACACCGATTGACAGAAAAATTTGTAAAAATTCACAGAGTTAGGAAATTTGCTAAATTTTGTACGAAAACTATAGCGAAGTCTCCAATAATTATATTTCTGTGTGTTTAGAGGACCGGGGTAGAGGGGGTAAAAACAACTTTTTTTTACCCAAGCGAGTGGGGGTCATTTGAAAGAACACCTTGTTTGGAATTCGTTGCAGTTTTTTTTTAGAATTTTGCGGTGCCCAGGTTTTGAGTTATAGTAAAAAAAGTGCGAATTTAGACCGTTCCCCCCCCCCCCCCTATGCGTTTCCACACTGATTGACAGAAAAATTTGTAAAAATTCACAGAGTCAGGAAATTTGCTAAATTTTGTACGAAAACTATAGCGAAGTCTCCAATAATTATATTTCTGTGTGTTTAGAGGACCGGGGTAGAGGGGGTAAAAAAAAACTTTTTTACCCTAGCGAGTGGGGTGTCATTTGAAAGAGCACCTAATTTGGAATTCGTTGCAGTTTTTTTTAGAATTTTGCGGTGCCCAGTTTTTGAGATATTATCGAAAAAGTGCAAAGTCCTGACCGTTCCCCCCCCATGCGTTTCGACACTGATTGACAGAAAAATTTGTAAAAATTCACAGAGCTAGGAAATTTGCTAAATTTTGTACGAAAACTATAGCGAAGTCTCCAATAATTATATTTCTGTGTGTTTAGAGGACCGGGGTAGAGGGGGTAAAAAAAAACTTTTTTTTACCCAAGCGAGTGGGGTGTCATTTGAAAGAGCATTTAATTTGAAATTCGTTGCAGTTTTTTTTAGAATTTTGCGATCCCCAGTTTTTGAGATATTGTCAAAAAAGTGCAAAATTCAGATCATCCCCCCCTCCATACGTTTCGACACTGATTGACAGAAAAATTTGTAAAAATTCACAGAGTTAGGAAATTTGCTAAATTTTGTATGAAACCTATAGCGAAGTCTCCAACAATTATATTTTGTGTGTTTAGAGGACCGGGGTAGAGGGGGTAAAAAAAATTTTTGACCCAAGCGAGTGGGGTGTCATTTGAAAGAACATCTAATATAGAATTCGTTGCAATTTTTTTTAGAATTTTTCGGTGCCCAGTTTTTGAGTTAATGTGAAAAAAGTGCAAAATTTACACCGTTCCCCCCATACGTTTCGACACTGGTAGACAGAAAAATTTGTAAAAATTCACAGAGTTAGGTAATTTGGTAAATTTTGTACAAAAACTATAGCGAAGTCTCCAATAATTATATTTCTGTGTGTTTAGAAGACCGGGGTAGAGGGGGTCAAAAAAACTTTTTTTTACCCAAGCGAGTGGGGTGTCATTTGAAAGAACATCTTATTTAAAATTCGTTGCAATTTTTTTTAGAATTTTGCGTTGCCCAGTTTTTGAGTTACTGTTGAAAAAGTGCAAAATTCAGACCGTCCTCCCCTCCATACGTTTCGACACTAAATGACAGAAAAATTTGGAAAATTTCACAGAGTTAGGAAATTCGGTAAGTTTTATATGAAAACTACAGCACAGTTTTTGAGTTATGGATAAGAAAGGCCTAAATTCAGATCGTGCCGCCGCCTACCTTTCGACGATGACTGACTGAAAAATTTGAAAATATTCACAGAGACAGGAATATTGGTAAATTTTGAATGAAAATCATATCGAAGACTCAAATAATTATATTTCTGTGTGTTTATGGGTGAGGGGAGGGAAAAAAACCATTTTTGACCTAAATGAGTGGGGTGTCATATGAAAGAGCACTTAATTTAAGAAATGTTACAATTTTTTTAGAATTTTGCAATGCAAAATTTTTGTGTTATTGAAAAAAAAATATTTTTAGTATGTAGCCTTTCCACACCCCTAAATTTCAACACTCGATTAACCGAAAAAATAATCAAATTTAATCCATTTACAAGCTGGTGTAATTGAATCTTTTTTAAGTTACCAAAAACATCTATGGATAATATTTAACCTGAATTAACATTTTTTTGCCATTTTTGATCAATGTAGATTTGATTGTAATTTACTATTGACATTTACAATTTAACATTTATTTTGTTATGTGTCTCTGGTCTGAAAATATAAGGACATTACAACACAACTTTTTGTCAATAATTTTTGATATTGTGTTCTTTTACATTCACGGAACCCTTGACGAGCGAATTTTATTCGCACTTGTCTGACTTTTTTTTACGTAGAAGTTTTGCTGAGGCTTTCCTGGCGCATAGATAATCAGCCTGGGAGCTTCGGGTGTTCCTTGTTAACCATTTTCTCGCAGTTTTTGTTTATGTTCAACGGATTGGCGGCACTCGTCGTCAAACCATTCGTTGTGTGATTTCGGTGGTCGTTTTCCGATTGTAGTTTGTGCTGCGGCTATAATGGTTGATTGAAGCGTTTGCCATTCTTCTTGTATGTTTAATGGCATCTCAGAAGAGATGTCATGCTCTTCTATGTTTTGTGTTATTATTTCCTGATATCTATTCAGCGTTTCCGGATGTTTAAATGCTTCGACATTCCAGCGCACGGTCTTTTTTGCTTGTCTGTTAAATGTAGATGACAACTTGCACTTGTACTTAAAGATGACAAGCATATGATCGGTGTCCATATCAGCACCTCTGTATGATCGAACGTCAGTTATACTTGTAGAGTGTCTCTTAGAGATCATGACGTGATCGATTTGATTTTCCGTTCTTCCGTCATTTGATTTCCACGTTGCCTTGTGAATTCTCTTGTGAGGGAAGAAAGTGCTGGAAATTACTAGATCATACATCATAGCCAGCTCGGCTGCGCGAAAACCGTAATTGTTGCTAGTATGATGCAAGCTGTTAGGGCCGATATATGTTTTAAGTTCTGCAATCCTACCGATTTGAGCATTAAAGTCACCTACCACGATTTTTATATCGTGCCGCGGGATGTTATTGATGACTTCCTCGAGTTCTAGGAAGAACAGGTCTTTAATATCATCTGCTTTATCTTCAGTAGGTGCATGAACATTGACGATCGTTACATTGAATTTTTGCGTGCGGATTCTCAGTGTGCATAACCGCATATTAATTGGGTAGAAGTCGATAACATGCTGATTCACGCGACGGTGTATAAGAAAGCCAACTCCAAATTCTCCTCCGTTTTGATGACCACAATAATACAGAGTGTATCCTTTCGCTGTTTCATGGATTCCACTGCCTGGCCATCTTAGTTCTTGTAATGCCACTATATCCAGTGTGTAGCTCTCGACTTGTTGGGTGAGTTTTAGGAGATCTCCTGGTCTTCTAAGGCTTAGCACGTTCCAGGTTCCTATTTTTAAATCGTAGTCCGGGTACAGTTTCCGAGGTCGTTCCAATAATGAATCCGAGATATTCCGAGGCCTGTGTACAGAATTCATGACAGTAATTTTTTTACGGAAATGGGGTGTTAGCCCTTCGCCCAACCCAAATTTTCGTGAATGGGTTCGTTCTGCATCTTAAGGTCACCAGAAACAACCTTTTTACACGTTTATATAGCGAGCCGCTAGATCCAAGACAGACGCCCGCTGTAAGCCGCCCCTAACATGGAGAACAGACGCTTTCTACACATTTATATAGCGAGCCACTTGATCCAAGACAGACGTCCGCTCCAAGCCGCCCCTAACATGGAGAACAGACGCTTGAGTTGCATTGGTTTTATGGCGCCAATGACTCGCCATGGTGCAGAATCATTGAGTATAAGCAGTATTTACTCTGCCCCTCTCAACTACACCAACCTAATTCTGTTAGCGTTACCCAGGTAGCACGGCGTGGACGTAGAATTTCGGATTTTCGCTACCCAAAATCTTCAAAATCATCTTCAAAACTGAACCCTCACATCATCTTCAAAAATGAACCCTCATGTAAAATAGATTTGCAAATGTGTTTTGATCCACTTTTCCAACTCTATGTTCACGGCCGTGTCCAAACCACCACCTTGACCTAAGTGGAGGAAGACAATAATGCCACGTTTACCGACATCAAATAACAAAGCTTGTGCATAAGCCTATATGAAAAACAATTTACAAGAAATGTCTACTTTTATGTGTAAAATGTACAGTGAGCGATTTCGATAATACGAATAATATGCTTATTTTTAAACATTGGTTTTATTTCACACCTGAGACTGCGTTCCATTTGCTGCCCAACTTCTCATAACCTGCTAAGCCGATATAGCTAACTGTATTTATTTGAGTAAATTAGTATCTTTTTTTTAAATACATGTATGCTTTAAACAAAATCTGAAAATCATATTTATTAATTTAAATTCGAATTGAGCGATCTTGTGAATTAAAATTGCGCGATTTTGTCTTTTGGTTGTCTATCAGAAAATCTCGAAAACTATTTTGAATTCTTGAGGAAATTGATAGAAATTCGTTCTTCTGCTGATGCTAATCTCGCAAGGACTTCATCAAGAGATTTCTGTTTTGTAAAAAAATCCAAAGTTTGTTGTAAAAAGAATTGAATACTTTGCAAAAAGGGATGCGAAAAATATATCGACATATCAATATATCTATAATGGTTTTTGAAAAAATATCGATATTTATCAACGATATAATTTTACTTGATTCATTCGAAGTTACTTAAACGATATTTATATATTTATATTATATTTTTGTTTACATATTCAATATATCCGAGCTGTTGATTGTTGGGTCTTTTGAATTAAGCAACAATAGTACGCTTTTGCTACTTGATGTATTACGAAATATGTTACAACCCTTCCTTCGTTGTTAAAAAAGAAATAATGATAGTGTATTCATTCGTGCAATCAAAAATATCGCAATATTTTACATATTACGTCAAACAGGATCGGAAAAAATAATTGATTATTACACCAAACTTTATAGATCACTTTTTTTTTAATTATAATTAAACTATACGGGATTTCCTGGGAAATTATTAAAAATCCCGGGGGAATCGGGATTAGATAAAATAGCTAATTTCCCGTTAATTCCCGACCGGCAAGTCCCGGTATACAAACTCTATCTGCAGTTCGGGGTCAACAAAAATATTGCATTCAATATTGGATTAATTTTGACTTATAATTAGATGAATCAGCCCGGTTATAGAAATTTATGAGTTGAACATTACATTTGGTTGCATTTTGACAAATATATGCTTTGGCTTTATTCTTTGGAAGAAAAATTAAAAGAATCAAACTAAAAATATGAGAGCACTTGTTGTAACAATTCCTGCCTGGTACTCACTACTCTTCCTTTAGTTTTGATGTTTCAAAAATCATGATCTCTGGGGTAGTAGGACAAGCAGAACTTTAATAGAGCCGATCTTTGTATGGCTAGACTGTTGCAAAAACAAAAACGTTCGGTTTTAAGCGAATATATGTTTTGACTCATTTGATGGATTGACTAGGTATCTTGCATGCTATTCAGATGTTTTAATGGAATACTTTTCAGTTATCGATCTCGGCAGCTGTACTTGGTAATACCAATCATGAAGTAATTAGGTTAGTGACAACTGCTTCTGTTAATGAATTGAATTATACTTCCAAATCATTCACTATGTTATAGTTACCTTAAAACAGAATATGTTTTGAGCCAACAAAATATCATCCCCTTCAATATATTTTTTAAAATATATTTTTTTATAAAAAAAACTTACGATATTCGTCTTAACATATAATATACTCGTAGTGGTATGTATATAAGAAAACAGATTGCATGTTCTTCCGGTTTCTTAAAATATTTCAATAATTATAACAAAAAGAATAGTATATTTTTCTATAAGAGAGGAAAACGCTGCTTTTTCGTGAGTGAAAATTCGTTCACGAGACGCGTTAGCGTCGAGTGGGGCAATTTCACGAACGTAAAATGTTATTTCGCGTAAGAAATACAATTTTTTCTATGATAGTTAATATATAAACGATATTTATTCAATTAGAAATCGACAAAATAACATTTAAAATTCATATTCTATTTTTTCATGGTTGCTTTGTTTTAAAAATTTTGTGAAATCATATGAAGATACCATAGCAACTACAATTTGTTATTCTTTTTACACTATTGAAAAAGAACCCATTTTCACAGGGGATTAAGCGTGATGAAAATAGACTTTTCATATGCTATCATAGAATAAAGATAATAAACAGTATGTGAGAAACGAGTCAATAAACCGTTTATCAAAACACAAAAAAAATACTAATTTAATTAGTCAATATTTCATTTGGTACGGTTTGGTTGATGAACTTGGGATATATGTATATCGGAGGAAACAAAATAATAACAATTCTAAGGTCAAAATGTTGGTTATTTACATATTTGAATATTTATGCTATATAAGTCCCGGTCTTAAATGTTTGCTGAATATGTAAAGAATGTAAATTTTTATTATAAATATTTTCTGATTTTGGTATAAATAACATTTTTAAACGTTTAAAAACTATATTTAATTACACCTGTTTTCCTTTGTTTGATTTCCATTTAAAAAAAATTGCTTAAGAATTAGAGAAATATAATTTTTAATTAATTAAATTATCCCAATAGTTAGATGACTAACGAATTAGTAAGACACCTTTAAGGTTTTTATACTGTAATTTGCATTAATTATTGGGCATGGATTATTTTTTCTAGTTTCGATTAAAGCTAATAAGTAACAAATAATAGCCATTCATGTATTAAGGGCGTAAAGTAGATCTTTCTTGTATAGAGGTTAATGTATTTAAGTCTAAATAATTAATCTCTACAAAAGTATATGATCAAACGATCATTTACTTGTGCCATCTACCATCTAAATATTTATCGACAAAAATCACAGCGCCTAACGATTAATTAATTAATTAATTAAATAATTCGAAAAACGAACCACTAAATATATTTTCGATGTAAATAAAGTTCAATGGTCGTCTTTTCCATAAAGTTTGGTTGATGGTAACATTAATGTAAAAAGTAAATCACTTGTGTTTTAGATTCACGCGAAACAACATCGTAATTAAATAAACATAAATAATTAAGTGTGCTTACAAATTTTCCTTAATAATTAAAATTAAGTTTAGTTTTTGTTTAAACGATTATTGTAAAGTTAATTACAAATAAATATAGATGATATCAGAAACATAAAACATGATAGTGAATTGGTTATTCGAATTCATCGAGACGGAGTATTCCATAAATACATCATTGGTGACGCTGATGCCGGTTTTTACCGGAAATAAATACCGGATTATGCCATTGGCTGGACTATTGGCAAACCAATTTTAGTTTTGTTCCTGCAAATTTTTAAAACAAATTTGCTTTTTATCTCTTATTTTATTTTTATTTTCCCTATCCTATCACGAAATATTGGCCTATGTCATATTTTATATGTGGTAGGATTTATGGTTTAGTTATCCATTATTTAACAAAAAAATATTAAAAAAAAAAACAGATTTGCGTCCATTAAGATCCTTTAAACGCATGTTGTTGTTGGACCTTGGTCTTAAAAGGTTTTTATGTGTTGTTGTGACACATATTGTAATGTGTACTACACAACACATTTTATTAAAAAAAAAAAAAAAAAAAAATGCTCTGATTTTACGCGTTGAAGACGTAAAAGTGTAAAATAGACATTTTGTAAAATAAAAATATGTTTTTTTGCATATTAGGCACGCTTTTTCGGTTTTTCTTAGAATTAACTGATTTTTTTCTCGGAGTTCTACCATGTAACCCATTTTCATGCAGAGCATGGCAAACGGTACTGGCACTTATTCCTGCTCCTAATGTTTCTGTGAGTTTCTCAGCTATTCTGACTGCACTTTCGGAGGGATTAGCCCCAACCCTTCGCGCTATCGCTCTTTTGTCAAAAGAGCAACTGACAAAATTGGCGGCCTGCCAGAACGGGGAAGATCTTCTACACTTCTCAAATGTTTGAATTTGAATAGTATTTTTTTCACAATATTATGACTTCTGTCAATAATACTAGCAATTTCCCTCAGAGATTTGCCTTGAGATGCTAATTTTACCACTAAATTACGTGTTTCTATTGTAGTTTGTTTGGCCATGTTGAATAATATTAAATTATTATTATTGGAATAATAATAACTGCACGGATCTTTGACACGAAGATATCGACATTGCAACAAAACAAAATAAAATTAGTTGAAAAAATCGGAAACCCCGTTATAACAAAAAACAATCAAACAATGTGAGAGTGCACACTTTTTTTTGACGCGTAAAATCAGAGCATTTTGCAATTTTTTTAAAATTACAAGGATAACAACAAATAATTGAATTTTTGTTTTTGTTAAAATAAACTAATACTTAATACACTTTTTAAAAGTGAAATGTATTTTATTTTTCCATTCTTCTTTTATAGTAGTTTAATCAATGAGTGAATAATGAAGTAGTTTATTCTCAAGCAAAAGTTTAAAATTTGAGCGAGGCACGAGCGAGAATTTTAATTTGCGAGAGAATAAAATTCATTATTCACGAATCGATTACAATACTTTATTCTCTGACAAAGATTTTATTATAAAAAAGAATTGTGTATTATAAAAAATAAAAACATTTTCTTCAATTAAAACAATAAATCTTTATTGTTTTAATTGATAAATCAAATTTCTTAATAAAAAAACCCTGATGATAAAAAACGCCCTTCTCATACAATCAACCAAGTTCAACTAAACGAAATAAGAGAATTACTCAAAATTTGATTTTTGAACAAAACTTATCAAAGCAATTGTGATTATAATTTGAAAATAATTTTAATGAAATCAAAACAATTTGACCAATTGGAATCATACCAATTGAATAAAATGTTCATTAGGCAATAGGTTAAGTTCATTAGGCTATAGGTTAGAAAACAATACAATAATACATACTATTATTATCGAAAAAACATACAAATAAAGCTGATATAATTAAATGGAAGAGAATAAAGATATATTAGTCCGTAAATATTGAACTATTTGCTGTACACTTTTTTTTGATGCTGACTGTATATTTTTTTTCTCTACGGTAACAACTAAAACAAGTTTGAAGATTTGTTGTAATCTGCTGTAATAATCGTACAACAAAACTAGGAATCGTACAACAAAAGTTCAAGGACATTTTATATCAAAATTATGCAGTTAAACATTATTTATTAAAATCAATAGAAAATTTATATTGCCGTTTATTAAAATTTTCCGTTCAACACAACAAAACAAAAATAAAAAAAACATTTTGCAACATTATCAAAAATTTTAATAATACAACAAACAATTTGCAAACATCATTCATCATCATCAAAATTGTCAGTCTTCATGGAATCACATCACATAACATACACAGATAATTTTTTTTATCATCTATATATATTAAATATTTTATTTTTTTAATTGATAGTAAGTGATTTATTTAATGAATTTTTTTTGAATTAATTTTAACGTAATTCAAACGTTTTTTGTTCTTGCTTAACAATCACATAGTGGTTTTGAAAAATGAAATTATTATTTTGCTTCTTTTTATATTTTTTTTTGCTTGATTGAAATTTTTCTAATTAAAATTATATTATAATTAAATTTTATATTTTCTGAAATTCGTACGACCACAAAATCTTTATATTATTTTTTTAAATAGATTTGCAATTATAGTGTTATATTGTTATTATACATTTTACATTACTCTAAAAAGCACACAGCGGTTATTTAATTGCCGAAAAATTTCGCGCTTATTATATAAAACGTTTTTTACCGTCGCCTTGTTTTTCAAACTCGCATTTTCTTTTATTTTACTCGTGTTTATTTTTTTGTTTACTTTTTCTTGTTGTTCTCCCATTGCTTCTTGGTTTTTACTTTACGTTACCATCAATCAGAATGTCTGACGACGACAGTATGAGCCCGGCTCAAGGGAGCAAACCAAACGCAACTTTAGAGCTCGGTGTTTCATCCAGCGTAAAGCTGCAACCTCTTTGGACACGACAGCCGGACACTTGGTTCCGAGTGGCCGAGCAAACTTTTGAATTTCAAAACGGACCAACAAAAATACCTGCATGTCCTGCACGCTTTCACCATTAATATGTGCGAGTTAGTGTCAGACGTCATCGATACACTACCGGAATACGAGGCGCTTAAAAAAACGTTGCTAGAGCGATTAGCGCCCTCGGATGAGAGTCGTTTGGAAACGCGTTTAACAGCTCAGGACCTCGGCGATAAAACACCGTCCAAAAAGCTACGATCAACCAAGCAGTTGGCCGGTACGAATTTCGCTGAGAAAATTATTCACTCGCTTTGGATTCGGAATCTACCGGAAATAATACGCATACCACTGGCAGCACAATCCGAAACAACATCAATCCAAGAGATGGCAAGGATGGCAGATAAGATGAACGAGGTGATGGTAGTCGGGAACATTAGATCCCAAGTCAACGAAGTCCGTCAATCTCACCCAACGATACACACACAAATAAGAAGTCATCGTAGCCCAGCATCATACTCGAAACCGGCAACCGTAGAAGATCGCCTGGGAAGAATAGAACAACAGCTTGAACTTCTAACTCGTTCGCGTCAATCCAGCTCTAGAGATTGATTCTATTCTTCCAGCACCAGATTCCGCGGCAGATCAACATCTCGATTCCGACCACGGTCAAAACCACGAGGTAGCTCGGGAAACAGAAGTGGAGTGTGTTATTACCACAAGACCTTTGAAGCTGAAGCCCGTAAATGCAGAGCTCCATGTACGTTCGGGGAGGGTACATCAAAAGTTGCCACGGACGTCGAACAATTGCTTTTCTCAAAAAACAAGTAAAGATCGAGGTTGAGACGGCTGTACTAGAGAACAATAACTCCAGCCGTTTATTTGTATACGATTAAACAAAACGACAAACCTTTCTCATAGACACGGGAGCAGACCTTTCGGTGCTCCCAGACCGAAACGATCGTTCAACAACATTTAGCTCAAGATCAACGGATCTAGTCCTATCAGTGGCCAACGGAACAATAATAAATATCTATGGAACAAAACTCCTACAGGTAGACATCGGACTTAAACGAAAATTCACACACACTTTCATATTAGCACACGTGAATCGTCCGATCATTGGCGCTGATTTCTTAAGCAAATTTGGCCTACTTGTCGATCTGAAACGAAAACGGCTGATTGATTCAGCCACACAGCTGTCAATCAATGCCACAATGGTTAACGTAGATACGCCTACTCCCATTCATTTCACGATCGACAACCATTACGGCCTGCTACTAAAGAAGTTTCCTTTCCTAACAGCAGAGCCGAACTACAATTTACCGGTCAAACATAACGTGGTACATCACATTGTTACCACTGGGCACTTGTCTGTATCAAGACCACGCAGACTAGATCCTATTCGTCAAAAAGCTGCGTTCACTGAATTTCAACATATGGTTGAACTTAGAATTTGTCGCATTTCATCTTCATCAGTTTCTTGTCCACTTTACATGGTTCGAAAGAAAAATCTCGACTGGAGACCATGTGGAGATTATCGCAAGTTAAACGCGGTCACGATTCCTGATCGTTATCCGATACCGCACATACAAAATTTTTCGATGAATTTGTATGGTTGCAACATCTTTTCAAAAATAGACCTTGTTAGAGCTTATCATCTCATTCCCGTCGCGAATGAAGATATCCACAAAACTGCAATTACCACTCCATTTGGCCTCTTCGAATTCACTCGAATGCCATTCGGCTTACGTAATGCTGCACAAACGTTTCAGCGTTTCATAAATGAAATCCTTCGAGATTTAGACTTCGCATTCGTCTACATCGACAATATCTTAGTGGCATCAATAAATGAGGAACAACACAAACTTCATCTGGAACAACTATTCCAGAAACTAAGCGAGTTTGGTGTACATATTAAGAGTTCAAAATGCGTTTTCGGCGTAAACACTCGAATTCCTCAGCCACACGATAACTCCTAATGGTATTCTGCCTTCTCAAGAACGAATTAATGCCATTACGAAACTCCCAGCACCAACGTCCATCAAACGTATTCAGCAATTCGTATAAATTATTATCATAGATTTATACCGAAACTATCTGAAACACTTGCCCCAATTCATACACACTTGGCTGCTCAGCGCTCTACTAAAGAAGCCCAAGACTCCTAAAAATTTCACTTGGCCAAACGAATGTCAACTAGCATTCACCAAGCTAAAAACAGAATTGGGCAATATCACGTTGTTAGTGCATCAACGTACAGATTCTGCATCAACGTACAGATTCTGCATACAGTATCACTACGGATGCATCGAACATTGCTGTCGGAGCAGTGTTACAACAACGTAACAACGTTTGTTGGGAACCACTGGGATTTTTCTCAAAGAAACTTTCTGACGCTGAAATTAAATATTCTGCATTCGATCGAGAGCTACTCGCAATTTACCTAGCTATAAAACACTTCAGGTATTTTGTCGAAGGTCGTGAATTCACAATTTACACTGACCACAAACCTCTCACACGCGCAATACAATCTAAAACCGAACGAAATCCAAGGCAATCTCGCCATTTAGATTTTATTAGTCAATTTACTACCGATATCCAGCATGGGCGAGGTAAAGACAACACAGTCGCGGATGCATTATCTCGTGCATCCGACAACGAAACTGCATCAGTTGAGACTCACTTCAACTACGATGCTATCATCGCTGCACAAAAAGCAGACTTAGAACTTCAGAATTTACTTTCTGGTTCCGTATGTCACGCTAGTTCATCAATGAAACTAGAGCTTTTTAAACTTCCAGGATTCGAAATAGTCTGCGAAACATCAACGGGTAACAATCGCCCATACATCGCAGAACCATTACGCAAAACTGTCTTTAATACTTTACACAACTTGTCACATCCTCGTGTCAACGGTACACGTGAATTGATTACAGCTCGATATTTTTGGCCCAGTATAAATAAAGATATTAATCACTGGACAAAATCTTGTTTATCTTGCCAACGCTCTAAGGCCCAACGGCACACAAAAAGTCCAACTGGACAATTCGAAATGCCACAATCTCGTTTCGAACATATCCATATAGATATCGAAGGTCCACTCCCTCCTTCTAATGGATGTTCTTATATTTTAACTTGCGTTGATCGATTCACTCGATGGCCAGAAGCTTATACTATGTCGGCGGACATGTCTGCTGCTACCATAGCCACGACATTTATCAATAACTACGTATCACGATTCGGTGTTCCACTGCAATCACGATTCGGTGTTCCACTGCACATCACAACTGATCAGGGAACACAAGTCAAACAAAGTCAAAACATTTCTCCGAGCTAACAAAACTTTTAGGCTCACATCGGATACGTACAACGGACTACCACCCACAAGCGAACGGAATGGTAGAACGTTTTCATCGGCAGCTAAAAGCTGCACTTATGGCCAGAGGCAACACTACTCAGTGGAGCTCCGAAATACCAATCATTCTTTTAGGTATTCGAGCTACAGTGAAAGAAGATCTGAAGTGGTCACCCGCAGAACTTGTCTACGGACAAACACTCAAACTGCCCGGTGAATTCCTCTTTCACAACTGCTAAGTCACGATACAGTTATTGATCAACTTCGAAATACAATGCACAACTTAATTCCAACAGCTCCAACGACAAACCAAACAAAACGACATATTTGTTCCAAAGTCGCTAGAAAACTGCGACTACGTTTTCGTTAGGGTTGATAGGATACGCACAGGTTTACAAACCCCATATGATGGTCCATACAGAACCATACGACGTCTACGAAAACATTTCGTTAACGACATCAAAGGCAAACAACAATATGTCTCAATCGACAGCGTATGGTATCTTGTGTTCAGCTGATCGTTCAACAGCTTCTCGAACACACAAAGCTGTTCATTTCGAACAGACAAATTAAGCGGGGGCTTTCATCTACGAGCGGGGTACTGTAGAGGTTAATGTATTTAAATCTAAATAATTAATCTCTACAAAAATAAATGATCAAACGATCATTTACTTGTGCCATCTACCATCTAAATATTTATCGACAAAAATCACAGCACCTTACGATTAATTAATTAATTAATTCGAAAAACGAACCACTAAATATATTTTCGATGTAAATAAAGTTCAATGGTCGTCTTTCCATAAAGTTTGGTTGATGGTAACATTAATGTAAAAAGTAAATCACTTGTGTTTTAGATTCACGCGAAGCAACATCGTAATTAAATAAAAATAAATAATTAAGTGTGCTTACAAATTTTCCTTAATAATTAAGATTAAGCTTAGTTTTTGTTTAAACGATTAATGTAAAGTTAATTACAAATAAATATAGATCATATCAGAAACATAAAACATAATAGTGAATTGGTTATTCGAATTCATCGAGACGAAGTATTCCATATATACATCACTTGCTTGAGAGTGGAATGAGGCGTTAGTCGAAAGCAACAAACACTCGAAAGCAAAAAAGATACTTTATGCCGAATTACATACAAGATTTTTTGTACGAGTAAGATTCTGTAGATATATGTGTTTTAATTTATGGAAATAAATAAATTAAAAATACATATATTTACAGAAAATAGTAAAATGTTTGTTGAGAAAATTGTTTAATCCAAGTAGTTTTGCGTTTGATAATTATTTTCTATAAAAAATAGAAATATTTATCAAAGCAACCATTAAATTCAAAATTTCAAAATCCAATAAAAATTATTGTTATTATTTGTTGTCATGGTTATACAATAATTTGGAAAAAATAACAAATATTTTGCCATAGGTTATTTGTTCAACATATTGTTTTTTCAAAATTTATGCAAATTTATAATTTTCATTCGGAATAAACAATTTTCTTTTTAAATATATTGCTTGCGGCGAATAAAAAATAGTATATGACGCACGGACGTGGGCTAGCGCCTCGATTTGCAAATTCCACATACGTCCAAAATCTTTAGCTTTACGTCCTTGCATCATAATGTACTATTGTTCTTTTGCGTTCGTTTGATGTTGTCAAATATATTTACGCTTTAGGGCGTAAGATTGTAATTTTAGACATTGTTATTTCAATTTTAGGCATTGTTATTTCAATAGGAAAAAAAGGCCTGCTTTACGCACAATTTTTGAATCGTAAAAGTGCATTTTACAGTTTACTCGTACAAAAATGTGTTTATTTGAAATAATTAGAGTAGATTAGTAGAGAATAGTTTAAGAAAACAATTAAAAAACAATTGTTAATACAATTGAATCATTTATTTTATTTTTAGCCCGTCAAACAATTTTATGATGGGTCGAAGGTATGTGAATACATATTTTATTTTTAAAACTGGACCCCGATTATGGAATGCGAAAGCGATAATAGCTCAATTTTTGGCGTCAGTGTATTAGTAATGAGATTGGTCTAAAATCAATTACTTTTTTGTAAAACTACTACGTTTGTATAAATTATATTGAAACAAAAATTCGTTCGACGGTTCAAGAAAATTGTTTGTTATTGTTTTACAAATAGGATTCTTGTTATTGTTTTAATAAGTTCAAATAGTTTTTGTTCAAGCATTATGCCAAAATTTATTCGATTATAATCTCGTTTACAATAAAAGTGAATAATGATTTGTTTTTGCTAATTATTATTTGAATTGTTAGTTGTGTTAATTTGTGAATGTAGATATAGTTACATTTAATTATAATGCCACACATCCAAATTCTTTATTAAACAATGTTTCACTATTTCAAGTAAATCAAAAAAATGTGGCAAATCGATGTAATAAAAAAGTGATTAATGTTAAGCTCATGAACATACCTATCTATAAATTTCATCTATGAATATTGCCTCAACATAAATGCTATCAAACTTAAACACGAGCTCACCATGTATTTCATGTATTACGGAAAACTTGAAATTTATTGCAAAAGTAACATATGTACTTAGCAATAAAATTAAGGGTTGAAATATTTAGCGAATTGTTCGCTATTGTTCGTTTGAACAAAACAGTCAAGTACGCCCTCTTTCTTTTTGCTATAATCCACCAAATTCAAACAAACAACTTCATTTTTCAAAACAAAACTTAATTCTCTATTTCTTACTCATCTTAAAATCTTTTTGGTTTTAATCTAATAGCGAACACAGAACAAGCAATTCATATCGGCAAACTCAACTAACAGCAAGAGACATCATTTTTTTTAGAATGGCAAACCTTATCAAGCACTATCAACTCTTCTACCTTAATCACCAATTCGCCGCAGCTAACATTATCAACCAATGTGATCAATGTACCTGCCGGCAACCAAAACAACAGTAACCATGTCAAAGACTGTGTTTAAATTAATAACTTAAACCTCTTACTCAGTGATTTTAGCAGGTATAACATTTTAGAACGTGACATACTAACTACAAACTAAAACAATCCACTGTTCACATTTCTATCCAAGATTCTCAAACACATTTCTTAAAACATCTTTAACTTTAAAAACTCATTTGCCATCCAAACTAAATAAGTCTCAACTTATTTGATTAACCAAGACCATTATTTAATCTTCTTTGACGCAGTAACCCTTCTCACTGCCCATTCCATTACTGTTAGCATCTTCTACGATATTATTTAAACTCGTAACAATTTTAGTCGAGTAAAATTAGGTTTTTACTTCCAAGTCCTCAGGGACAGCTCCGATTTTGATGATTTTTTTTTAAAATGTGTGTTTTTATATATAATTTGAAATCAGAAACATTACAATGTGCGCAATTAAATATTTATATTGTTTTAATAATAAAAACATAATTTATGGAGAGCAAAAATTTTGTCACGGTATTTATTAACTTTTAAATAGTATAATTTATATGTTTTAAATATTTTTAATTATTTACAAAAATACCAATTTTTTTATTCACTTATTTTTTATTAACGACCGGTTTCGATTTTCAAAATATCATCGACAGGTTCGCAATTCAATTGCAAATTAAACCTGTCGATGATTTTTTGAAAATCGAAACCGGTCATTAATAAAAAATAAGTGAATAAAAAAATTGGTGTTTTTGTAATCATTTAAAATATTTAAATCATATTCACGTCACTCCGACTCAACAATTTCAAGTATAATTTAAAAAATTTGTTTTATTTTCTTTTTTAATTTTTTAAAGCTTTAAATTATACGAATATTGTAAGAAAAATTGTAAACAATTATAAATGATTTTGTATTTATTTTACATTTAAATATAATAATATGTATATAATTCTAAATTCAGGAAATTCGATAATTTTAATTCGATTATTAAAGTGGAAAGAAGTCCCCATATAATGAATAAGCATTTCCATAATCCCACAAAAAAAGATAAAGTCCTATTTTCATCTAATTTAAATTATATGAGTTGAACATGTATGATTCATAGTAACATAACTCTCTCAATTTTAAAGTTATAACTTCCATTAAAATTATAGGTACTTTCAAGGCTATATATATATTCCAACATGCCTAACCCCTTCACATTCAAATTGTTAAGGGTTGAACGACTCGAAAGGAGTGATCCGTGCACTATAATATAATGCAAACTTGAAACAGTTATATCTTTGGTATTTTTTATCCCACAGAAAACAAAATAAAACCAATTTTTGGTTAAAAAAAACCTTCGTTTTCGTCTGGAGTAGTTTTTTACGTATATATGTTAGTTTTAGAGTTATTTTGAAACACGTATTCTTTCGTAACACTTATTTTAAAACACGTATTCTAATCTAGCAAAACTTCTGGATCACATAGGTAACACTAAAATACAGCTAGTTGTAAAGGGGCGATGCCCTATGGTCAATATAAATTCTATTGGGAATGACCGAGATTTTAACGCTGAGTTTCTATTTTGAATCCGAGATGCCCGCATCGTAACTTGGTTTTTTTAATGCAAACGACTTGAACTAGTGCCCATTTTAAAGGTCTTTTTAATCATTACAAAAAAGTATGACAGTTTTGTCCGAAAAATGCATTGCTTTTCCGTTATTTAACGTTGAATTCTTCGAACCAAGTCGTTAAAAAAATGTCTCGTCATTGAGCCATAACTTGCTTCATTTTGGACCTACAACCCATAAAAACAACAATCTCTTCGTTTTTTTAAGTTTCATTTTTGTTGTTTACCATATTTTTGATAGAACACTAAGTTTAAGAGTTATTTTCGAAAAACTATCAAGAACCATGCATTTTTCAACGAACAATATAAGTTTTCAATCGCGGATAACTCGAAAAATATCGATCTATCGAAAAAACCTTATACAACATTTTATACTTCAAATGTGTCCTTTTATCTATTTTTGGGGTTACTTTGAGTGAAAAATATTCCACCCTCGAGAAGGGGTGGAACCCACCTCAGGATAAAAGGGCACATCAGCGCTATGCCACTTTCGTTCCTTGAGCCATTCCTAAACCACTCACCAAATTTCATGTAAATCGGACAAGGTTCAAAGAATTCGGAGCGGAAAACGTGTCTGTTCGTAAAACTCAGCAAAGTCTCTATATTAATGACAAATGTATACAGAAGTTAGACATAGCGTGTACATACTTTGCTACTCTTATAATACCATATTTTTGTGTTTTTATTAAATGAAATTTTCTATAAATTTGAACTTAACAATTCTTTTATTGCACAAATCATGAAAAAAAAAATAATTTGTTCATAAATTTTGTTTGTATTGCTTAAACAATATAAATATTTAATTGCGCACATTGTAATGTTTCTGATTTCAAATAATATACAAAAACACACATTTTAAAAAAAAATCATCAAAATCGGAGCTGTCCCTGAGGACTTAAAAGTTTTACGGATTTTGAAGCTAATTTTACTCGACTATTTACAAAAAGAAACAATTTTCATGCGACAAATAAATTAAAATTAATTTTGGTTTCATTTAACCTAAAAGTTATAAACCTACAATAAATCAACAAATTCTTCAAGAATTGTACCTTCTTATGCACTTTCGACTCATAAGCAATATGAAAACATTACCTCAAAATCTAATGTTTATTTGACATATCACAGTGAAAATTAATGCCCACATAAAAATATCAACAAAATATTGGTCTACTGTCATTTCATTACTTTTTATTTTAACTACTAATACAATTAAGAAAAATTTTGTGTTTGTACACAATATTTTTTAAAAGCACCGTGCTTTCAACGTATATCGCATTCCATAATCGGGGTCCTGATCTCAATTTTTTAGTTATTTTAAACGACAGTCGTTTTAAGCTCTAGTAATTTTTTTTACTTAACTAACTGGCTTAGACGGTGACCCATATCACTCTATTAACTAACTTATGAACTACCCAGCACCAATACTTAACATCTAAATCGGCTCTGTAATTCTCATCCAATAAATCCATATTGGTTTTGACTGGATTCGAACCGTCGACCCTAACGATGTATAGACTAGTGTTTTAACACTCTCGGTTATACATCACCATAGCTCTAGTAAATGGTTGCCTCAACAAGAATCATTTGTACCGGGTCAATGCACGTCTACCTACTATATTTGCACTTGTGGATTTTACTTTAGTAACATTTTCCTTATGTTGATTCCGTGGGCCGGAACCTTAATCCCCCAACCTTCAAATCAACATTCTACCCATGTAGCGTTTATAAAAACTAACCCATAATAAAAGCATAATCCCCTGTCGAATCCTCATTTGAATTACCAATCCGATCATCTCTATAATCCTCAATCCTATCACCAGTCTAATCAGCAGATCTTTCAAGTGGCACATTCATCCGGCATCAATATATCTTCAGTCCCTCCACCATCGATGTTTCAGCGAGAATTCGCACCCCCAATAAACCTCCCATCTTTCAGATTCCCACCTCAGGTCTATGCTCCACTACCTCCAACACGGAACAGTGGATCGACTTCTCCTGAAAAACATTCCAATATTATCCGGAATTGGAATGGAGTTTCACCGGTCGACCTGACGGTCTGGAGGCAGAAGAATTCATTTATCGAATTAGAATTTTGAATTACAATTCCTTCCCCGATTTAACTAAATCCTTTCTCGTTACCTTCACACCAGATACCTGCACGACGAATTTCCGAATTACCCCTCGAGGACAATGGTCCTCAAGAGGAACCCGAAATGTGCGCACTTAAGTCCCCATTAACTGGGGATAAGATAACACCTATCTTCCCAACTGCCGTCGTTGTCAGGAAATCCGTCGAGGGAGTGGGTCACCAAACCATCTTCCTCGCTCTCAAAACACTTAGAACATGCCCCTATTCGGACATATACCCTCTTCTAATTTCGGATTCCAACGTTCCGGTTTGAAGTTTTAATACATTAAAACTGTTTTAAATGTTTTAAAATACAGATAATATAGTTCCTTATAGTTCCCAGTCTTTGAATTTCTTAAAAAGAATTCCATAAAATTGTTGAATTATTTAAAAGATGCAAGATATTAGATCATGTCCTGTTTGCATCTTCTTTAGACTCTATTAAATCATTTGCCACAGGTCTTACTTCCGACGAAAATAAACAGCTGCAGGATACGATACATCTTCTTTCTTCATTTTCTAAAATGGGTTAAGGTCAAACGCATGTGCTTGAACACATAATTGATGTTGACAACGCAGTCCCCATTAAACAAAGACACTATACTATATCTCCAGCAATAGAGAAAATGATGGGAGATGAGCTGGATCGTATGCCGGCGCTAGGTTTTATCGAAGAAAGTGCCAGTCCTTGAAGCTCGCCAGTGTGTTTAGACTCCCGTAAGGTCAATACCGTCACCAAAAAAGATTCATATATCCTTTCTCAAATAGACGGTATTCCAAGTCGGTTACTTCAAGCCAATTGCATCTCCAGCTTAGATTTGAAAGACGAATTCTCTTGAAAATCGTCTAGAGAGAAAACTGCGTTCACCGTATCTGGTCGGCCGTTGTACTAGTTCGTAAGGATGCTATCCGGACTGTGCAATGTACCTCAGACTATAACGAAATTAATAGATCAGGTGATCTCTCCCCATTTAAAGTCCTGTCCTCGTATATTTAGATAATCTTCTGATCGTTACTGACATCTTTTAAAAGGATATCGATGTATTGAAAGAAGTCGCCAAATGTCGAAGACATGCTAACTTGACGATCAATGTTGAGAAGAGTGATTTCTTAATCTCTGAGATTAAATGCTTAGGCTACGTAGTAGGTGGAGGAGTGTTAAAAATCGATTAAGATAAAATCGCCGCGATTGCTGAGTTTCCCGTTCCAACCACGGTGAAACAGATTAGGAGAGATTTTTAGAGAGTGCTTGATAGCCTTTATCTCGGGATTTGGGTTCGAGCCTGACTTCCATTTCATCTCTTGGTTTTTTATGATTCTGAGGACAAATATAGTCAGCCAGATTGCCTCCTTTCGTCCTGTCCTGTAATAGCCGACAAGCATTTTGGCAAATCAACTGTAACTTTCCATCCGTCCTGTAGATAGTAAAATACTATCCGCATTATTCTAAAATATGTTTATCTATATTTTCAAAGACTTCTTATCCCGTCTTTTAACAATTTTGTTAAATTCTTAAGTACATTTGTTATTTAAAACTTCTATGTCTATTACTAGCTAACAAAATTTTCTCAAGTTTTGTTTTTATTCCATAATGCTGCAAAACGAATTTTTTTTTATTTTTAAGAATTCTAGGAGTTTAGCAACTTTTTTTTAAAATTCAGTTAGTTTAGGTTTGGAAAGTTGTAAGACAGGTTGGTTTTTTTTAAATGATAGCAAAGAGTACACCGAAAGAAAAAATCTTGGTTGATTCAAACATGTTGCATTATTAATCGAACATTAAGTGGGGAATTAAATACGTTTGTGATTGAATCAACCAACGCTACGTATTTAAATTAACAATTTAAGCGTTGTTGATATATTTTTTTTATAAGCATCACAAACATATTTGATTTAACCATGTTTGTAGTTGAGTCAACTATGATTTCATTTTCGAGCAACAGTGCCGTGTTTGTTTTCATTTTCAATTGACTACAAACGTGGTAAATGAAAAATTAGACTAAAAATAGTAATATTGAATACGTTTGTGATAGAATCAAACAATACTCCGTATTTGAATTGACTATTCAGTCGTTGTTGATAATTTTTTTTATAAGTATCACAAACATATTTTATTTTAGCATGTATGAAATGTTAATGAAGCACAAACGGTGTACAACTATAACGAACTTGTTCCAATTTCTAAGAAATATGACGTCGCCTAAATTATATTATTATAGACCATTTATTTTTACATATATTGGTTTGGTACATCTTTGTTTTGTTTTTGCTGCTATCGATGTTTGTATGGGTTCGTTTTTTTTGTAAATATGATATTTGAAATTTTTTATATTAGAAGTATGCATTTCGCATCAAACCCGACAAACATTTTTATGCATGAAGATAGCGTTCGTATATTTAAGTTCTAAATTGAAAATGTATGAGTGTGATTTTGTTTGTAAAGGATGCGTCCATTTTTTCGCCATTTTTTTAATAATACAATTTAAAAGACCAAAATTCAGAAATCAAAAAATTTAAATATTTGAATTATGTGTAGAAAATAATACTAAATTTCCATAATTTTCTCATTATTATGAAAAATTAAATTAAAATATCGATAAATCGACATGAAACAAGACAAATAAATAATATTAAAAAAATATAATAATTGTTTTAAATCACTAAAGGTAATTATTGAAAGGGCCTGTTGCTTTAACGATACATTTACTAAAAAGTTTCTTTCGCACATAATTTTATATGCAAATGATATTAAAATTATTCAAATCAATTAAACACATGTAAATTATTTCCCAAATTAAATTGTTAAATAAAACTAGCCATGTTAGAATATATAAAAAACTTTTTATTTTTCTATTCTTGTTTTTTCTTTTCTTTTGTTTATTATTATTATCATCAAACAAATTTTGTTTCTCCTCGTTTTTAGGGTTCCGTTTTTTATACGGAACACTATTGGTGAGAGTAAAACGAGTTTTTCACATTATATCGATTATCTCGTAAACTATAAATGCAATGGACTTGAAATTTGAGGTGCGTATATAAGTAATCTGTCCACATGAAATGACGGATACAAATAAAACTAAAGTGGTTTTCGTTTGGTTTACAGGGGTACGATGTGAGACCTTTGAGAAAATATATTTTTTTATAGATTCAAGTAGGGTATCATATGAAAGGGCTTCATTTCAGTATTCCTTTAAAATTTATTTTGGAATTTTACACCTCACCATTTTTTGTATAATTTGGAATAATGACGTTTTTTTCGTGTTTTCTTACCTCGATTAGCTCCGAACCTAACTGATCGAAAATTTTCAAATGTATATGGAATGATAGAAAAATTAGTACGATTTTAATAAAAAATATAAAAAAGTGTCATATTTTCATACTTAGATTTATTAAGGGGGTGGATATGAGGAGGGGTAAAATCACTATTTAAAATGGGGTCAAGTGGGGTGTCATTTGAAAGAGCACTTTATTTAGAAAACAGCAATTTTTTTAGAATTTTGCGGTGCACAGTTTTTGAGTTATTTTCAAAAAAGTTCAACTTTCAGACCGTCCCCCCCCTACGTTTCGACACTGATTGACAGAAAAATTTGGAAAAATTCACAGAGCTAGGAAATTTGGTAAATTTTGTATGAAAATTATAGAGAGGTCTCAAATAATTATATTTCTGTGTGTTTAGGGGACCGGTGTAAAGAGGGTAAAAAAAAAATGTTTTTGACCCAAGCGAGTGGGGTGTCATTTGAAAGAGCACTTAATTTAGAATTTGTTGCAATTTTTTTTAGAATCTGGCGGTGCACAGTTTTTGAGTTATTTTCAAAAAAGTGCAAAATTCAGACCGTTCCCCCCCCTACGTTTCGACGATGATTGACAGAAAAATTTGAAAAAATTCACAGAACTAGGAAATTTGGTAAATTTTGTATGAAAATTATAGAGAGGTCTCAAATAATTATATTTCTGTGTGTTTAGGGGACCGGTGTAAAGAGGGTAAAAAAAAAATGTTTTTGACCCAAGCGAGTGGGGTGTCATTTGAAAGAACGCCTAATTTAAAATTTGTTGCAATTTTTTTTAGAATTTTGCGGTCTTTAGTTTTTGAGTTATGGACCAAAAAGTGCAAAATTCAGACCGTTCTCCGCCCTACAATTCGACACTGATTGACAGAAAAATTTGAAAAAATTCACAGAGCTAGGAAATTTGGTAAATTTTGTATGAAAACTATAGCGAAGTCTCAAATAATTAAATATCTGTGTGTTTAGGGGACCGGTGTAAAGAGGGTAAAAAAAAACCTTTTTTGACCCAAGCGAGTGAGATGTCATTTAAAAGAACACCTAATTTATAAATCATTGCAATTGTTTTTAGAATTTTGTGATGTAAAGTTTTTGAGTTATTATCAAAAAAGTGCAAAATTCAGATCGTTTCGCTCCCTACGTTTCGACGATGATTGACAGAAAAATCTGAAAAAATCCGCAGAGACAGGAACATTTTTAAATTTTGAATGAGAATCATAGCAAAGTCTCAAATAACTATATTTCTGTGTGTTTAGGGGATGGGTGTGGGGAGAGTAAAAATCTACTTTTGACCCAAGCGAATGGGGTGTTATATGAAGGAGCACTTAATTTAAGAAACATTACAATTTTTTAGAACTTAGCGGTGCACAGTTTTTGTGTTATTGAAAAAAAAATATTTTTAGTATGTAGCCTCTCCACCCCCCCTAAATTTCAACACTTGATTGACCGAAAAAAATAATCAAATTTAAACCATTTACAAGCTGGTGAATCTTTCTTGAGTTACCATAAACATCTATGGATGAGATTTAACCTAATGTAACATTTTTTGAGTTATTTTTGATCAATGTGGATTTGATTGTAATTTACTATTGACATTTACGATTAAACATTAATTATTTTGTTATTCGTCTATGGTCTGGAAATATAAGGTCATTACTACACAACTTTTTGTCAATAGTTTTTGATATTGTGTTCTTTTACATTCACGGAACCCTTGACGAGCGAATTTTATTCGCACTTGTCTGACTTTTTATTTTAACAAACACAATAATTCTCAAACAAAAACATAAACAAACTACTTAATTCAGCTATGATTTGTGATTATTTGAACCAGGAAATTGATCACGCCGTTGTTGATTTAAATAATGAAAATTGTTACGTTTGTTAAAATAAATTGACAATGCTACATTGATTAAAATAACCACGTTCATATCAGACGCAAAATCAAACAAGTCGTGTAGTTGATTCTAGCAACGTTTTTTTTCGGTGTACGATTTGAGTTGGGTGGTGTTGTGCAGTGTAAAATGATGTAAAAGTTTTAAAATAAAACAAATGAAAAATGTACAAAACAAAAGAAAAAAGAAAAGAACTGTTTTTTCATTTGAATATTTGGTGTCATCTAAAGAGTTTTTTGGTGGAATTGGACTAAGTGGGAATAGGGTGCCCCAGCACCTGTTTATTTATAACTTCAATAACTCTAAATCTTGTCATTCAAGTTTAATGAAACAAGGAACATAAGCATTTAGTGCATTTTAAATTGCGGGTTTGTGCAAAATTGGAGATGAGCCTCCCCATAGTAGTAAAAACTTGTGGGCAAATGTAGACAAAATGGGAGTGAGGGTAATTTTTTTTAACTTATATTTTGTTTTTAATTTTTTTTTAATTTGTTTTCATTGATTATCCGATGTTACACATCACTAAAAATATACACATATATCCATTTGAAGTGGCATTTGGTAAATTAAGATTACTTCATTAGTAATGAATCGCAATAGATCTGCTTCCTGAAATAAAAATGAAACAATTGTGTTAACTCATTTTTATATTTTAGACAAATTTTCAAAACCTGTAGTAAAAGGGGTGGTAGACTGTGAAGGTGAAGTGAAGCTGTACCAGTTGGTAGTGCACGCAACGCTAACTCAAGCTGGCGTGAATTCTGATGACCAACCTCTTAACAAGAAAATTTATACTAAACAAAATCGCATTCGCTTACCTTAAACAGCAGTCTTGATCTTCAGAAGTGCGGTATTCTCTGCCACCACTCTCCCCGAAATATATACACTAAAATGCATCCTGGTCCTTATTTTTCACGTATTAAAAAAACTCTTACCCTTCCAAGTTTTCCCAGATCTCCACAATTTACGTCACTATCAGCTACCATTATTTTTCAACCCAATAAACATGCCTTCTAATGGTGCTGATACTTCCGATGACCTTTTAACTGTATAAAGATCTGGGTGGTCATTTTGTCTAATTTTATCATTAGGGATAAAAAAAGAGATATAATCAGGAATATAAAAAGTTTGTCTTTGATTGGTGAATTTATTTTCGTATTTTATTCTTAATTAAGTTAATTTAATAATATAAAATAGTTTTGAAAACTAATTTTGAAATTTTGAGATCAATTAAACTCAAGTAAGTAAAGAAGTAATTGGAATATTTTCAATTCAAAGATATGGTTTGAAGTTTCTCAGAAAAAACACTCCACTTCACATTTTTCGTGTTTCGGTTGGGATTCGAACCTACCTCGTCAGTTTTGAAAACATTTTAATAAGATAAAAAATTAAGTAAATCGTTTAAATTAAATTTATTTTTAATCTTGCTTTTATTTAAAATACAAATCTCTTTGCAATTTAATTAATTTTTTTACTTAACACTTGTTGTTTTCAATAATAAGACCAAAAAAAATTTTATCACTAACAAATTTGTAGGAGATTAAAATATTTAAAATAATCATTTTCTAATGTCAAAATTCCTTTAGTTTTCTACTACAAATTCATTTATTTTCCATTGAATTCATTTTTAAGGAGAAATTTAAGTATTCAATTCTACACTGAAAAAAAATTTGGGTATTATTAACTAAAATCATAGTTGTCAGTACTAAAGTTTTGGGTAATGAGAACCTTTTGTTATAATAAAAGAATAACTTTAGTTAAACAACAAATTTATATAATAAGAAAACTTTTCTTGATTCAACAAAAATTTTGTTAGTACAACAAAAGATTTTTCTTAACTTTCAGAGAACTATATGTGTTATTATGGTTTTCCATATTATTCACTGTTTGTGTGCTTTTGTCACTTTTGAATTAAAATGCAATATTTAAAAATATGCTTTTTACTGTTTATTTTTAAATTTATTTATAATAATAAAACTTCCTTATAGTAACAATTTGATTTTTATTTTTTTATTTTAAAGAATATGGATTTCGACTTACGTCATCCTCAGTTCTTAAATTATTATTCCGAATAATAATTTAAGAACTGAGGATGACGTAAGTCGAAATCGATATTCTTTAAAATAAAAAAATAAAAATCAAATTGTTACTATAAGGAAGTTTTATTATTATAAATAAATTTAAAAATAAACAGTAAAAAGTATATTTTTAAATATTGCATTTTTATTTCAGAGAACATTTTGTACTGTTAAATAAAGGTTTATTTATTATTATAGAAGTTCAATACATATTAAAAAAAAATTTACTTGTTATAAATAAAACATTTTGTTCAGTTGAATATAATTAATTTATTATAAAAAAAAGTTTTTGTCAATATAAATAAAAGTTTTTTTTATTGAATACAAGTTTATTTATTTAGTTCGTTTTTTGCATTAAAATTTTTTAGAAGTATACCTATACAACTTTATTATTTATACATTTATCCAGTGAGTTTTTTGGTATTGCAACCTCGTACTGGCCAAACAGACCGACATTGTTGAATACTTTAAAGTTGGAACTTAAGTTATTCATCAACCGATACAACTGGAGGCATAAGACTTTCTAGACTGCAAATTATTTGTCTTTGATTGGCACTTTGTTTTGTGGTAACTTCTGTTCCTTGTATGTGAAATATAGTGTGAAAAAAGAAACGCATTTAATTATCTTAAATACCCAAATTATAAAAGATTTACTTGAACTTACCAAAATTTTATTAATTTTCCTTGTCACTATAGCTCATAGGTCCTTTAATTTATAACTAACGTTAACTAACTTAATTTATAAATAGCTTTAACTTTAAATTTAATTTATTTATTTTTAGACTTAAATTTTTATTTAAATATTTCGACAAAAACACTACACATTACAGGGTCAAAATACTTGTGACACAATTAATTCCCAATTGAATATAATCCGCCAAGCGGTTGAAAAATTTCATATTTGCAAGCGCGTTTCTAACGGTACTATTAATTCTATTCGGTATAACTAAATATTTACTTATTATAACCAAAATTAATTATCAGAATATTTTGTACGAATAACAAAACTTTTAGTTAATATAGGAGAATCCATTTTTTTATTCAAAGAATAAGTGTTGTTAAAGAAAGAGAAAACATATTACGTTTTACTTCAATAGAAAAGAAACAAAAACGAAAAGCAATTTTGGTAACTTATATTATCAACGAAATATTTTGTCTTATTAACAATTTTACCTCTTAAGCCACCAAATATTTTGCTATCGTTACAAAATTATTTTTTTCTTTTTTTGACGAAAACTTTTGTTTAAATAAATATTTCTTTAATTATATTAACTAAACTCTTAATTGGCATGGCAATCACCGCATGGAGGGATCAGTTTTTATTGTTTTGAAAATTTTTTTTATTTTTGATCTACGGGTGTGACAACCCCGCGTACTCCAGTCCCTGCTATTGACATACGAGTTAACGTGAGATATCACATACTACTGGCAATAGCAGTGAGATATTGCTATATGTGTTATTATGGTTTTCCATATTATTCACTGTTTGTGTGCTTTTGTCATTTTTGAATTAAAATGCAATATTTAAAAATATACTTTTTACTGTTTATTTTTAGTTTTATTTTATTAATAATAATATAAACTTCCTTATAGTAACAATTTGGATTTTATTTTTTATTTTATAGAATATCGATTTCGACTTACGTCATCCTCAGTTCTTAAGTTATTATTACAATTTTTGCTTAAACTATTACTTATATACTATTTCAACTGCTGTTTTTTATTATTATGTCATATATTTTGTTAGTTTTAGTGTTGATTTTATCATTTAAAATGTTGTTATTATTTTTATGTTTAGTGTGATATTACTAGACAAGGTGACATCTTAGGGGTGGTGGCGGACGAACTGTATTCAGTCAACGGTAGCACCATCAATCTTAGCTGTGAAATAATCCTTGATGATGAGACGCTATTGCTTCCTTGAGGAAACGAGCCTTCATATAACTATGTGTGGGCTTTAATCTTCAAGAAAGACAGTGCATCACATGATAAAGGAATATGCAACCGGCTGGATTATTGGCAACTCCTTTTTTGTTTTGTTTCAGCAAATATTTGTAAAAATTTGTTATATACTTTTTAATTTACTTTTATTTGCTCTATTTGTCATAAAATATTGGCTTATGCCATATTTTGTCAGTGATAAGATATTTTGTTTAGTTATCCATTCGTTAACAAAAAATATAAAAAAACAAAAAAAGAAAGATTTACGTCCATCAACACCTCTGAACGTATGTTGTTGTGGGACCTTGGTCTTAAAAGGTTTTTATGTGTTATTGTGACACATATTGTAATTCCTACTACACAACACATTTTATAAAAAAAAAATTTAATATAAATAAAAAATTAAGAAAATTAAGTTGAGATAACTAAATATTTTGATAAGAAACAAAACTTTTTTTGTTGTATTAAATAAATTTTAGTTACAGATACTAAAATTAAAGAACTAAAGCACTTTAGATAATAAAAATATTTAATTTTTTCAGTGTACAAAAGAGATAAAACATGTGATAAAAGAAGAGATAAAACCAGACGAAATGACCATCCAGGTCCATTCTTTCCACCAATGACCAATAATAATTAAGAAAAATACAACGTTGTTTTATATCATTTAATTGAAAAATTACATCACTTGATCACTCATTATTATATGAACATACACTACACAGTGATTTCCTCATTTACCTTTACTCCGCGAACTCAATATCCCAATACCAACAAACTGTTCAAACAACTCAATTCCGACTATCGTTTTAAAAACTAGGAATTTAACAAATTGTATATTTCGTATTTTTTCTAATTCTTTTTAGTTTTCCATAATTTGGCCAAAAAAAAATAGAAAATAAAAAAAGAATTTAATACGGCTTCTCGTAGAGTGTCAGAATGTCAGAATGTCAGATGTACTTCGAAATATTTTAAATAATTAGCTTTTTACAAACAAGTGGGTTGAGACGTTTTTTTATGAAAATTTGTATATACATTTTCGAATAACGCTATAGTTTATTACTATAGGTAGGGAGAACAGTAAATGGAAGTACGACTGACACCGAATATCTTGCCCATTATAAGACAGAACGAAAGGAGGAAGTCTGGCGCCTACATCCTTCCTGAGAATCATAAAAAACAAGAAGCAAAGTGGGAGCCGGGCTCGAACCCAAACTCCGAGATAACGACTCCCAGGCTCTACCGACTAAGCTAGCCGGGCCAGACAAAAAAATTAAAACCGTAGATCGAATGCAGGTAGGAAATGCAATATATAAGAACAATGGGAGGAACTGTAAAAAACTCGGCCTCCTAAATAGATAAAAAAAATTTTCACTCCATACCAAGTGTTCCATGTTTATAAGTCCTATATTCGTCCCTGTATGGAGTACTGTTGTCAAGTTTGGGGTGCTGCTTCTGTATCCATCATGGCCCTCTTGGACTCTTCAAAAGCGGGTTATACGAATTGTGGGTGATCGAACTTTGACATCAAAACTTGATTCCCCACAACATCGTCGCACTGTTGCTTACCTCGTTGTTTTTTACAAATATCGTCATCAACAGTGCTCAGATGAAATCAGCAGCATTATGCCTCAAACTTATTCTTACGCGCGTTCCACTCGACAATCGGCTACCGCAACCAATCAAACGGTCGAGATCCCACGCTGTCATACTGGCAGATAGCAGAAAGACTTCTTTGTCCAAACTGCATACAAATGGAATAGTTTGCCGAAATCATTAGTCTCAGGTGACTTCAACTCGCAGAGGTTTAAAAAAAGCGTTCATCATGACCTTAGAACGCCAGTTGTTGTGGAACCTAGGTCTAGACCTGGGTCTTAAAAGGCATTTATGTGTTGTTGTGACACAACACAACACATTTTATTCAAAAAAAAAAAAAAAATAGGAAATAAAATGAGAAATAGAGAGAAACATATATCTATTGACGTATTTTTTTTTTTGTCTATTAACGCTCGAGTTGTGGAGCCAATTTGGCACTTAGCTGATTTCCAGCGTCACTCAGTACGAAGTTTTGATAAAAGACAATGTCACCGGGTACAAAAGCGCGTTGCCGGCCACGCAAATTGTAGCGAGCCGAAAGATTCAACGGCTCACAAAAGGTTCCAGGGTTAGCTTGATTTCGGGAGCGAATATTTGATAATTAAATTGTTCCATCAAGGGCTCCCCACGCTAGTCCATACAATTCAAGAGTCGGAGTAAAGAGTAGGACGTACCATGAGTGACCAAACAACCTAATGTTTGATGTACAGAACATCGAAGAGCACAAGCAATTTCGCTAAGATACACGTCCTACCGATTATGGTCCTCGGTCAGGTACGGACGTAGTCCAGCGATGACGCTTCTGTCCACCTGCTTGGACGCATTAGCTTGTAGGGAGTATTGAATTGTTAAGGTATGGTGAACCCCTTACCTTGAAAGATTTAAACTGCGACCCATTGTCTGAGACAATTGTTTCGGGACAACCAAAAACACGGAATATATTTGTTTGTAGCAGTTTACAGATAGGCTCGGCAGTAAGTTTCCGTAGAGGAAAAATAAACGGGAACTTAGTGAGATCGTCTAACTCTTAAGACAATTAAAATATGCTATATGACCGGACTTAGTTAGGGGTAAGGACCGATTATATCAATGACATGTATGATTAACCGAGTCTTTCCGATTCAAGGGACGGAGTCATGGGAGCGAGTAACACGGTGTTAGGTGCCTAGACAGTTTTACAGATGTACCATTGAGCAACATAGGACTTAATTTAAGTTGTCATCCGGGGCCAAAAGTTAAATCGACGTAGGTGATAAAGATTTTTTGCAGAGATAGGATGATCATCAGCCTAGGAAATCTATTTGTTCGTTAACTCTTCGGAGATCCACAATTACAAAGGTTCATCTTCCGGTGTAACATTTCTCTGGGGGAAATTAAGTTTTTTATGTACAAGTTCATCGGAGATAATTGTCATTGTTGAAAGCAGGGGATTTTAGACCAAGATTAAAAATTGTTTGTTCTATATCAATACTGCAATACGGGTAAAATCTAACTTTTTAATAAAATCTCACAAAAGTTTGTAATATTTACAAAATGCACAATAAGAATGATGGAATATTTTTTTAAATTCGTAAATGTTTTGTAAATTGTACAAAATTCTTTGAATAAATTTATTTCAATTTTTGTGAAATTTATTAATAAAGGTGTTAATAATGGATAAAATAAATAAATATGTTTTGGCCGTTTTGGATATGTTTTGGATAAAATAAATAAATATGTTGTAAGTTGGCCATTTAGAGGTGTTTGGCCATTTAGCCTATTTGTTTAATTGCAAAAATGTTAATTTTGAATGTCGCCTTTTTGAAAAACATGGGTCAATTTTTCAAATACATATATCTCGAAAAGCGCATTTTTAATTTATATTTGCTTACATGTTTTGGGTCTGTTGTGTCCTTTTCTGACATTGTGTTAAAATTTTAGGATCCAACCAACATAAATGTTAAATAATTTAGAAATGGGCTGACGCCGAGATTAATTTTAAAGAATTCGGTTTACTTTAAAGTCTAAACTCTAAAGTAAGTTATTCCTAATGTTTTATTTTTACTCATGAGACAATTTTCTTTTAATTTGATGGAAACGTGTGAAATTTTTTAATATTTTAAATTTGTTTACACTATTATAAGTTTAACATCTTATTCAGTATTAAAACAACAAAATTATTAAAATCCTTTTAACCTTTTGTATCCATCTGATCCGACAATGACCACTTTCAATGTAAACTACATATATAATAAATAATTGTGCTTATACATATATTCAGATCCAATCGACAATAAAATCTCCATTAAACATCAGCGACTTTTAAATGAATTCTTCTGTTTCAATTAATACTCTATTTCTTAAAGCATTGGATTAACTTCTTAAATCAATTATATTATTATTACACTATCATGAGCAAAATAAAAATAAAACAACTTTCATTTTACTTTAATTTAAAAATAAGCATGTTAAATTTTTTTTTTATCTGTAAGACTAAAATTATTGATTTACATGTTACAATAATTCCATTACATTAAATAAAGCTACGTTATTCTTAAGAATTAATTCCGAAAAGTATTATTAATTCATTGTTGTGTGATGATTGATGATGGTTTTATTATTCTTTATTTATGTTTAAATATTTATTATTTTTAATATTTCACCGCTTAAATTTAAAAAAAAAAACTACCAAACTGTAAAGAATTACAATATTTACTTTAATTTGGCGACTAAGCGACGGTGACATTTAATATATTATAATATTACAAAAACAAAAAAAAAGTCATGGTCAATAAAAAAAAATTATAGTTGTGTGTGTGTTGTAAATATAATAAAAGTTTGATTCGTTTTGTTTCTTATTTTATTTTTTTATTAAGGAAATAGTTATTTATTTATCTAGAACGAAAAGTGAAACTTTAAAGTACGAGCTAGTTGTTTACGGCCGAGGCGTCCAGCCGAGGCCGAAATTACTAGTGAGAACCTTTAAAAACACTTTTCGTTTGAGGTAAATACAAAATTTTATTTCTTTCCTGGAAATTTATAAAAATAAAAAGAAATGAGTTTTAAATTTTGCTGAAAAAGTTGAACTTTAACGTCCTAGGACTTTATAAAATTTTATAAAGTCCTGGGACATTAAAGTTCAACTTTTTGTACTATAAATAATCCGAAAAATGTCGTTTTTGATATCAGTATGAAATAAAAATTATTTTGAAATTAATATTAAGGCGATGTATAGCCGAATGTGTTAAAACACTAGTCTATATATCGTTAGGGTCGACGGTTCGAATCTGGTGAAATCCAATATGGATTTACTGGATTAGAATTACGATTTGCCGATTTAGATGTTAAGTATTGTTGTACTCAAATAATAATACCAATGGCGTGCAACTGACCGACTGGGCGGATGATAACAACATGTTCCTGGTATATGATGCGAAAGACATGAAAACCTTTAGATCTGCAAGATGGCGAAGCAATTATAATCCCGACCTCTGTTTTTCCACAAAAAACGAACAACGTAACCCTATTCCAATATCTAGGGCTGTCTTACAAGGTTTTCCACGCTCCCAACATCGTCCAGTAATTCTTGAGGTAGGCATCCAAATTCCACTCGTTAACTCTACTCCTCAACCTAGATGGAATTTTAACAAAGCTGACAGGGCTAAATATAGGTTGGAGTTGGATGCAGTGATTCGCTGGATCCAACCCATTCCTAAAAATTGCGATAGATTTGTTGGAGCCATCATCTCAACTGCAAAGAAATGCATCCCAAGAGGCTTTTGTGAAGAATATATTCCTGGCTGGAGTAGAGAGAGCGATAAATTATATGAAGAATACCTTAGTAGTGGTGATTAAGACGTGGCTGATGACTTAATATACTCCCTGGTCGCTGCGAGAAAACAAAAGTGGATTAACGCTGTTGAAAACATTGATTTTTCCCATTCAAGCAGGGAAGCATGGAGTCTCCTTCGGAAACTGGGTGGCTCAAACTCAATTACTCGTGCTAACAATGAAATAAATCCAGAGGACATTCCAAATCACATAGTAAACATGTCTCGTTCTTCTATTAATCGCCTTCATAAGAGAACGATTAAATGCAAATTAAGAGAAGTGAAGCGCAATTGCTCGTCTCCATCGAAGTATGCGAACTCTTTTAGCAGCGAAAAACTAGAATCAGCTCTGTCCCAAACAAAAAACGGAAAAGCAGCTAGCTACGATGGTATTTTTTCAGAATTTCTTAAAAATGCTGGAAAAAATGTAAAACAGTGGCTAACTAAATTTTTTTCGAATGTCCTAGAAACCGGCAATCTACCAAAACATTTTTAGACTACGAAAGTGATAGCGATACTTAAGCCAGGTAAACCATCCAATGAACCAGGAAGCTTTCGCCCGATTGCCCTTTTGAGCACCTGCTATGAATTGCTAGAACGGCTCATATACAATCGTATCGCACCGATATTGAATGACCAGATCCCAGTCGAACAAGCTGGTTTTCGTCCCAATCGCAGTTGCACTGACCAACTGCTCGCTTTAACATCCTATATCGAAGCTGGGTATCAAAAACAACTAAAAACAGGCGCAGTATTCATCGATCTTACTGCAGCATATGACACGGTCTGGCGAATTGGGATTATATATAAGCTGTTCAATGCAATACCTTGTAGCACCATCTCTCGTTTAATTAACAACATGCTGAGTAATCGTGTATTCAAAGTTCATTTAAATAATTTCTGTAGTAGGGCCAAAATGCTTAACAATGGTTTGCCACAGGGTTCCGTCCTGGTGCCATTACTTTTTAATTTGTAAATTCATGACATTCCTGACACAACATCAAAGAAGTTTGGTTACGCTGATGACTGGACCCTGGCCACTCAAAACTAAGACATGGGTGTCTTGGAGGATTTGCTCTCAACTGACCTAGCGATAATGAATGACTATTTTCGAACGTGGAGCTTATTTCCCAATCTAAGTAAAACCGAGAGCTCCTGTTTCCACTTAAACAACAAACTGGCAAAACACGAACTATCAGTGTTATTTAACGGCACTGTCATTAAATACAATCAACAGCCAAAGTACCTGGGCATTACTCTTGATATAACTCTTTCTTTTCAACTCCACCTAGAAAATACGTCAAAAAAAACTTAAAACGAGAAACAATATACTGCACAAACTGGCAGGCTCGACATGGGGTGCTACTCCAGCTACCCTCCGCACAACTGCTCTAAGTCTGGTTTACTCAGTGGCTCAGTGGCCGCCAGCTGCATGCCACGATGCGTACTATAAGTGGTACTATCAGATCCACCCCTTTACCTTGGCTCCCTGTGTTAAGCAATATCGCTCCACCTGCACTCAGACGCTCGCATGCTCTCATGCGTGAACACAAAAAGGTAACCAACAACATCACGTACCCTTGCACGAATATTACGGTGACCAAACTCGTTGTCCAAACTGCCAGCAACCTGCTGGCAACTAATTTTAATATTTTGAATGCCTGATACCTCCTGGCATCATTACAACACCTCCTGGCATCATTACAACACAACTGGCCTTTCTATTACTAACCCGACTTCTACCCAACCTGGTTTCGATCTGCCACGTCATACCTGGACTACTCTAAACCGAATAAGAACGAATCATGGATGTTGTGCTGATTCTTTCTACAAGGAGCATTTCAGCGTCCCCTGACTTGGAGCATTTCAGAGTCCCCTGAGTGTGACTGCGGGGCTCCACAACAAACCATAAAATACATTGCAACTGTGTGTCCAATTCGACGGTACAATGGCAACATCTCAGACATCCAATTGGCAACTCCCGATGTAGTAGCATGGATAGACTCGCTCGATGTAAACATCTAATGTTCAAATTTACTGCCCAATGTTCAAATATTTTACTTTTTTACTCAAAGACGCGCAATCAAATCGATTATAAGTTCATTTAATGTGCATCCATGTTTTGTTTTAGGTAGATTTCATAGAAGAGTTTACCTATTTTTAAGTTTAATTTTTAATGTGTCACAAAAAAAACCATACGCTAAATAAAAGTATTGTTGTTGGTAGTTCATAGGTTAGTATGTAAGGGTGATATGGGCTTCACCAGCCTAAACCAGTTAGTTAAGTAAAAGAAAAAAAAATTAATATTATTATTATTACTATACAGCTGTTCTAATCAATTATTATACTTATACTACGTATATAATTTTTTTTTAACTACTAACTTGAGAAATCGTCATTATTTACTCGAATACCCCAATGAGAAGTAATTTTTCTCAACCTAGGTCAATAATAATAAAAAATTACCTAGGTTAATAATGACAAATTTTCTTTTATTTTTAATTGAAATGAACGACAATAAACACACACAAATAATAATTGCATTCCTTTGTTTCGTTTTATTTGTATGAAACTAAACTTCCAGGCTACTTGATATTTTAAGAAAATTAAAAAATGAAATGGAAAATGACTAATATCAAAATCTAATCAAAGCAAATATAATGATTAGTGTTAGTATTTAAAAAAATTCTATATATCTTCTATCTTATAAAAATTCGTCTATATCTCAACCGAAGTTGAGAAAGACTATAATATAGACCTCGAACATTATATCTCTCGGCGCTACCCGCTTTTCTAAAAGTTCTCGATCAATAATAGTTTACTTCTCAACCTTGTTATATAATGTACTATTATTTTTATTTAATTTTAAAATGCACGATTTTTTCCTTATTTATTTTGGTAAAATCCACTTTTAAAGTATTTAATTAAAAGTAAATAATAATTATTTTAGAATAGAAAAGATTTCTTATTTTTATTCTTACTTTACGATTTTTATTTCATTTCCTTAAAAGGTTTGTGTTAAGAAGTATGATAAGTTTATGAAAAAGAATTGAATGAGTATGGTTTTTAATTAATTTTGTTTTTATTGATCATGCCAGTAGAATAGGTAGACTTTAGTATTGTAAATTATGGAGTAGTTATTTTACTTTTATTTAAAATGATTTAATTATCTAGATGTTTAAAGAGGGGAAATGAAAACAGATGTGAGTTGTTTGAAAATATAGCATAAAATTCTTCCTGGTGGTCCATATAATGATGTAATGTTGCCATTGGTAAAGCTCTTGCACTACTAGTCTTTGTTTTCAAACTACTTAAACGTGATTAATTAAAATTATTAATATTTTAAACAAAATACACTGTTGCGAATGTAAAATGCTCCACCCAATATTCAAAACAATTATTTGTTGCACAGTTAAAATAATTATTCACTAAATTAAATTAGAAATTCAAGAAATCAATTTGAAAAAAAAAATTATTTTGAGTGAAAATAAAGGAAACACTCTAAATATGAATGTAATAAATGTATTATTTGCTTGCAACTTGTTTTTTGTAATTGCACGGTTGCTAATATTTACGTGTTTTGTAGCCAAATTTTCTGTGAAAGTAGCGCTAATCTCCCGATCTAGAAGAAGATCGGTTACGAGATCTGGCAGAGCGTCTGAAATTGTAATGCACTCGGATAGAATTTTGTCGGGTCTTCAAGAAATGGGAGACAATTCCCCTTCAGAATTTTATCGACATGAATTCACAAAAACATGCCTGTTTTCGTAAGAATTAACCTTACCCTTACCTAATTTACCTTGTCTCTTACCAAGGCACCAAACTATGGCATCCCAATTATGCACAACATAAAGCATTACATTGTGACTAATGAAAGACTTGTATCCGCTAATGCTATACGTTTGGACCCGACGAAACTTAAAGCTGCAAAGACCGAACTGAACATATGGTGAAACTAGGTATTTTGCGTCCTTCTAAGTCCCCAGTTTCCTCACCTTCACACATGGTTCAGAAATAGACAAGGACTGGCGACCTTGTGGATCTTTAGACAGCTTAACGCTCCCACTGTTTCGGTAGATATCCCACTCCCAACATACAAAAATTTTCCTTGCAACTAGCAGGGTGCAAATTTTTTCCAAAATAGATCTGGTAAGAGCTAATCACCAGATTCCAATAGCAGATCATCATCTACTATTGGAATCTGGTGATCCACAAATTTGATGTAACTACACATTTTGGATTGTTCGAGGTCACTCGTATGCATTACAGTTTGCAAAACTCGCAATGAATGAAGTTACAAAGGAACTTGATTTCGTCTTTGTCTATGTATATAGATGATATTCTCATAGCTGGTCGCAGAACATCTCCTACACTTCCCGAGGCAGAACATCTCCTACACTTGCAGAAACTTTTCACTCGCCTTACCGAATATGGCATAAATAAAAAAGCTTCAAAATGCATCTTCGGCCAAAAACACTTGATTTTTTGAGTCATTTGATTTCGGAAAAACATATTCCCATCGAAAAATAGAGTGATGCCATCCACAACTTTCCAGCTCTAGCATCAATCCGCCAAATACAGCAAGTCGTAGGTATGGTGAATTATTATTACCGCGTCATACCACGATTAGCCGAATTGTTAGTGTTCACGGGCATTTTGCACCGTCGAGGATTTTCATGGCAACAGCACGACGATCAGAAACGACAAGTTAAAACCAGCATACAGCATCTTTTCGGGGGGGGGGGGGGGGAGTATATGTAGCGGCAACGCTAATTAAGCACAAAATCAAAACAGCAACCCTGTGCGAAACAAATATAACATGTCCAATGGAAGCCGACTTCGCTTCCATAAAATTAAATATCGTAATTTAAAATAAAAAATTAAAATACAGATTAGTTTTACGTTCGGTCGAAAGTTAATTCATTTTAAAACAAAATTTTAATAAACATATCACATAGAATCTAACCTATTGTTTTCAATAAAGCATTGTGTTCAATAAATTTATTATAAAGTGGTTTATACTTTTATTTGATACGAACAATTAAAAAAGTGAGAGGTTTATTATTAACCGTTTCATATTTGCCTAATTGGTGCTTTTTCGGTTAGTTTACCACCCACTTTTATTTATTGATTCATAATCAAGGTTTTATTGATTCATAATAAAGGTTTTATGTTCACGATCTAATGTTTCGTTTACAATTTAAAACTAACTTTACACTATCGCAGTCTACTTTAAAACTAACTTTACACTATCGCAGTCCACCCTTGCTATTGATATACGAGCTAACATGAGATATCACATATGGCAATAGTAGTGAGATTTCACTATTCAAAGACATCTATCTATACCTTGCTTTAAAACTAACTTTACACTATCGCAGTCTAATTTAAAACTAACTTTACACTATCGCAGTACACCCTTGCTATTGATATACGAGCTAACATGAGATATCACACATGGCAATAGTAGTGAGATATCACTATTCAAAGACATCTATCTATACCTTGCTCAAAGAAACAAACCAATTTCTTTTTAAATGTGTTCGAAAACAAATTAGAAATGAAATAACAATTCGTGTTCAGACTTTTCTGTTTTGATCAGAAAAAGAGCAAAAATAGCTTCCCTTTCTTTAATATTGCTTTGACTTCAAGATTCGATTATCATGCTAATTAAACTAGCTAACAGCGAGACATACGTTCATCTTACAAATATTTTTAAATGGGCGCCAAATGTGTCTTAATCAATTTTTACTTATAGAAATCGGCTTATGTTTTAAACGTGTTCGCAGAGTATGACAGTAAAGATTAGTCTAACGACCCAAATGATTTACCGATTCCAAGTTTTTTTTAATATCTTGGTCCTTGCTTTTTGACAAATTATTAACGTTTGTTTTGGATTTGCTATATTTTGCTAAACACAATTTTTCAAATTTTATCAGTCAAACAATTATTATTTTGAAATTCAATCGTTTGGAAAAATTGGTGATCGAACAAAAATTCAGTAAACATTTAACAAAATTTTAAGTGAGGTGCCCAGCAAGAAGGAACATAAATAGTATTTTTGACAAATGATCTAAAATGTATTTGACAATCCTCGCTGTTGTCATTCACATCATGCGAATATTGTAAATATGTATGTTTTTTATTACAAGCAATTTTAAGTTACTATATTATAAATTGGCTCAGATTTTGCTTATAACAGAGCTAATAAAATATTTTTCATATTAATAATTTGGTTTTATGAATTTAATGGTATTTAGAAAATTTGTAGAAAAATTGTGACGAAGGGAAAGGGAATTTTTTAATTTTTCTCACACCTCAAAAATATCTCTAAGTCGAGCAGTGAGGTTTACCAGATAGAGACTTTGCATCACTCCGTTTTTATGTACTAGACATAGCAGATACCAAGCGTTGTTCTAGCTTCAGCCGGCACCTCGTACGTATTTTTGTTTCGTCTTGTAAAAACAAAATCATAAATAAAAGTCCGAGCGGCAGGATGTCCGCTAGAAATAGGTAGATTTCGAGATCAGACAGTTTTGTTTTGTGTACATGTAGAATCTGATGTATCAGATTAGCTTAAACAAAACAAACTAATTACAAACAGATATCGAACAAATTTTAAAAAGAAAATTAGCTACATATAAGCAAAACTACATCTATCCAATTTAGCAACAAACAAATATCAGATCTACCACAGAGCATATGTGTGACAATTTATGACACTATATGAAAAACAAACGCCAACCTACTCCTTATCATATGTCGTGCAACTACTGCAAAATATCAAAACAGTTTATTTCTAAGAAAAAAAAGTTTTTTTCTTCTATTCAAATCTTCTTATTTTTTTTTTCGTTGACTGTTATAAGGGTTTTGCAAATTGTTTTTCTTAGTGCTTGCTGCCAACTTTTTTGTTGAAGCTGACGAGTCAAAATTCTCTAACTGCAGAGGCTTATGTTTATTAGAAACGGATTAAAATGTTTCCACAGATTTATGAAGTTTTTAAAAATATTAGTAAACGGCCGTTATAACGGATTGAAAAAACCAATTTTTTTCTAATATAAAGCCTCTAGTTTCTTAACCATGTGTTGGATTTAGCTGATTTACGTACTTATCCAAGATAAAACACACATTTTTAAAAAAAGTTTTTGATCTGGCTCCACAAATGCGACCGTGAGAGTGCCGGTTGTTTCAAACGCATTTTGTGTTTTACAAGCTTTTGTTGGAGCCGCTCACTCAGAAACTTCCAACTGCAGAGGTCTTTTTTTTTGAAGAAATTGATAAAAAAGATTTCAAAAATTCTAAATTTGTGAAGTTTTTAAAAATATTAGTATTCAAACGGCCGTTATAACGGATCTAAAACACAGACTTTTGTAAGTTGAAAATTAATAATTTTTTTCTTTTCCGCTAGAAGGCGCGTTAAACCTTAGTTTACTTCAAAGCTCATATCTCAAAAATCGTCATTTTTTTTTTGTTGTTTTTCACAAATTTTAAAGTAAACACATGCAGCTATTAAATCAAAAAATAAAAAGTGAGAGATTCCATATGGATTTTTTTATACGATTTTTTAAAGTTTAGTATATGAACCGTTTTTATTAAAGTGTTATAAGTCCATTTTTTCTATATTGAGATATTTAAGGTTTGTGCATTAATATAAAAATATAGGCAAATTTTTTTATGCGTTTTATATCGAAAAAAAGATATGGATGTTTGAGGATTTTTTTTTTTTTAGGAAAATATAGCGTGGTTTTAAATTTCTTGATGAGTTATTTTCAAAAATTCATAACTTCCATTCTATTAAAGATAGAAACTTCTGTTTTGTTTTATTTTAAAGTTAAAAGATGCTAGTTTAAAAAAAAATAAAATTAACAAAAGTTATTCCCAAATTTCTATTGATATAAACAAATAAAACGTTGAAATCGATCTTTAGCCATTTCTCCACCCACGTTCCACCCCAAATCGGGCTGTATTGAAGGTATGATTATATATATAGAAAGAGGCCATCATTATCTTTATAAAACTACCACTAACTCAATTTTTTCAAAAATGGACTTATACCACTTTCAAAAAAAACGGTTCATATGAAAAATTCACATGTGTTTTTACATCGAATTAATTATGCTTTACTAAATGTGGATCTAATATATTGAAAATTTTATATTTTAACATCTGTTCTAAATTTGAAACATATGCTGTGTGCGAACTGACGAAATAATGACAGATGACAAATATGAACTGTCAAAATTTTGTTTTTTGGAATTTATATTCACCATAACGAAACGTCAAAATTTGGTATAGCTTTTTAGCATCATCACATTGTGACAGTAGGCATAACAAATTATTTCAGGAGAAACAACAATTTATTACAGAAGTTTTTTTAAGTGCCAAAGTAATATTTATTAGTATATATGTTAGTATAGAAATTAGTATATATGTTATATATATTTATTAACAGTAAACATAAATATTACGAAGTTTTTCACCTTATGTCAAAATTTTGTTTTTATAAATTTCACCTTCACCAAAAATTGTGTTCTGTCATTATTTCGTCAGTTCGCACACAGCAATACTCTGAGCGTTACTCATAGAAAAACAGGTTTTTATTGAGATAAAGGATTGGAGATTCCAACAATCGAAGATTGTGATTTATTTTCAACATCTTAACACTAACATAAGCATCAGTCGATTATATTAATAATTTTTTTTTATAAAAATCATAATTTAATGAAACAATAATAATATTACAAACAAATACATAAAAAAATTAATTTATATACTTTTTTTTGCCTCTAAATTAAAATATTTGTGATTATCGGAAATAGAAAGCACTTTGCAAATTATTTTATCGACTGTAGTGTTTTTCGGCAAAAACCCAAGCAGAGTTGACCAGACTTTGAAATACGGCCAAGCACTGGCTCATTAATGGTTAACAGCACATGGCTATTGTTGTTGGGTCAGCACTATAATCATTCATCGGTCGATCTATCGTTTACAGAAAAGATCCAGTATAGTTACCCTTGAATGGCCAAGCATTGGCCTTAACAGTACTTGGCTATTTTTATTGGGCCATTACTGGAACCATAAATCGACCGATCTAAGGTTTGTAGAAAATAGCTAGCACACTTTACTTTATATGGTCTATCAATGGCCCGTTAATGTTTAGCATTAATTGGATATTGTCATTGGGCCAGTACTGCAACCATGAACTTCCTATGTCATTTGATTAAATTCACTAGAGTAAGATCCATTTTAGAAATAAATTGTTTGAAAATTTTTACCTATTTTTTTTTTTTTTTTTTAATAAAAAGTGTTGTGTAGTAGGAATTACAAAATGTGTCACAACAACACATAGACACCTTTTAAGACTCAGGTCCCACAACAACATGCGTCTGAGGTAAAAGTGGACGCTTTTTTTAAATCTTTGTGGATTGAAGGCACTCGAGACTATTGAATCGGGCAAAGCATTCCATTTGTACGATGTACGCACAAAGAAATCTCTTTGCATTTTATTACTATGACATTGAGTAATCTCGACAGTCCGACCGCCCGCACAAACCGAGTGACGAGTAAAACGGGGAAAAACATATGTCTGAGGCATTATGGACCTGATTTCATCCGAGCACTGCTGGTGACGATATTTATAAAAACAACGACATCAGCAACAGTGCGACGATGTTGTTGGGAATCAAGTAAGTAATAAACGGTAAATAAAGTGTATAGTAATAAACCTATAGTTTAGTTATCGTTTCTCAGCTGTAAGACTATGATATTATTGATAATGTTGGTATGAGTTTTAATTTTCTTTCATAAGACATTTCAATTTTATTTTAATTATTTTGTATTTAGTTTATTTAAATTTACATATAATAATATTTTATATGTTTTTAATGGTCCAGTCGTGGTTGCCAGTATTCGGCCATTGTTGCAATACTGGTCATTATTATTGGTCCGATCTAAGTATTAAAGTACTTTTATATTGTACGGATGGATCAGAAACTCAATTTAAAAATAAGAAGAATTTTGTAAATCTTTGCAAACATATTGTTGATTTTAAAATACCCGCAGCCATTTCTTTGCAACTGCACATGGAAGGGGTCCATCGAATCGGAAGCACACTTAAAAGAGCAGCCCGGAGAGCATCGCTTAAAGGAGAGAAAATATCAACAGCAAGGGAATAATTTGAAATGATAGAAATTTGGTCGAAGAAATTTAACCACGTATGAAATTTTCATATGTGTCTTCAGAAAATATCAAACTACAGGTGCAATTTCTTTCACGGTTTTCGGACATTAAAACAATTAGTGAACCTCAAGGATCTCAGTATTTTTAACGGGATAAAATAATTGCAAAAATGTTTCCTTTTTCCGATAATCAAAAATATGCATTTTAATTTAGAGGCAAACAAAATATTTAAATTGATTTTTTAATGTAGTTGTTTGTAATATTATTATTGTTTCATTAAATTATGATTTTTATAGAAAAAAAAATTTATTAATGTAATCGACTCATGCTTATGTTAGTGTTAAGATGTAGAAATGAAATCACAATCTTCAATCGTTGGAATCTCCAATCCTTATTCGAAATAAAAACGAATATGTTTCAAATTTAGAACAGATGTTAAAATATAAAATTTTCAATATATTATATTCACCATTTAGAAAGCATAATTAATTAGATGTAAAAACACATGTAAATTTTTCATATACTAAACTTTAAAAAATCGTATAAAAAAATCCATATGGAATCTCTCACTTTTTGTTTTTGGTTCACGTGATGATCGAAACGAAGATAGCTGTCGAAGGTAATACCAAGGTCTTTTATCGTCTTTACACGTCCTAGTTTATCTTCGTTCAGGGTGTAATCAAAATAAATTTTTTTATCATTTCTGGTTAATGTAATACATAAACATTTCCCGATGTTCAAATATTACCAATTTTTATCACACCAATCAAAAAGAGCATCAAGATCAGTCTGGCGAGTATTACAATCCTGTAAAGTCAAACAAAATACGATTGTAAATTTTTAGGTCATCTGCGTACAGGACATACTTCGATTTAATGTTTTAACCAATATCATTTATTAATATTATAAATATCTTAATATTATAAATCACATAGCACGCTACGTTTCAGTATATACCTCTACAGTGTTCGTTTTGATAAATCGACGAAATCGTTAAATTCAATGTTCACTTCAGTTTTCTCCCATTCATATTTAGTGTGCCAAGTAACATCATACCAACTATCGCATTTATGCTCTAATAGTTCTCATAATTCACCGCGCTCTTCTGTCAAAAGAATTTAAATTTTAAAATATGATCCCATTTCTATACAAAATTTATTTACACATAAGTCATCCAAACTCACATTTATCATTTCCACAATAACGGATATATAAACTACTTCATTTTCTTTTTTTTACAAATTTAAAATTCAAATAAACGAAATGCAGTTTTGTTGATTTTAAATTTAAAAATCTAAACATGCAATAAAATTCCAACAGATGTGAATCATCAAAGGTTATGTATGAGGAGATGACTAAATCTCTTAACCACGTTTTGTTTCTTTATTTTTTGACTTAGATATTTTAATGTAAATATAAATAAAAATATACATAAATCGGAAGGAATTTTTCTTTTAAATAGCAGATTGCATTACTAGTGCGAATGCGTTTTCCAAATAAGAGTTAGTTGCGTCGCACGACCGTAGGGAGTAACTCGCGTTTGGAAAACGTATTCGCACTAGTAATACACACTATTTTTTGTAACAAATGCAGAAAATTTATAAATATTTATTTATTTATTTAACAAAGTTATAAACAAATTTAAGATATTTAAATAGTTAAAGTGCGCCATCTTCGTTGTAATATTTGTAAATTATAAGAATCTAACTACCGGTAAAAAATAAACATAAGAATCCAACTACCGGTTTTATAAAAAAACATAGTTTCCAACTAGAATCCAACTAAGAGCTGTCAAAATTGTAAACTTTGAAAACCCCAATAAATTGTTTTTTCTTGCAATTCAAATGATGCAATGTGTTTAAGTTGTCTTTACTATATGGTAAGTTATTTAAATTATTATTTTGATATTTTAGTGCTATAAAAATATTATATATAGGATAGATTTTACTACAAATCTCACATGCAGGAGGCGTACGTGCCAGGCTTACAAAATATTTTGTGGTCATATGTGCGGAAAAGTAGTTTTTTCTTTTATTCTATTCTAGTACAAAATTGAATATTTTTTATGCATGTGAGAAAAAAATTATTTTTCTATGCGAAAAATCTCACGCAATCTGTTTAGAAAACGACCCGCGCAGCGGGGAGTTTTCTATAGGATAAGTGCGATAAAACGTCTTATGAAGCGAGTTTTTATACTATGTTTTCTATTTTGCATTTTTTGTCTTGAAATTTTAAAAAATGTGTATTTTATTAAAAATTAGCAATTTGAAATCTTGTTATTATTACTAATTATTTTAATTAATTAAAATATTTAACACTAATTTAGATATTCTTATTAATTTTATTTACATAATTATTCGTTTTAATGTTCACTGACGTTTGTATGACCAATGTGACCAACCTTGAAAGACAAAACTTTGCGTATCGTAATGAAAGCCATTTCGATACGCATTTGGGTATCGAAATGACTTTATTTTAGACGCAAAATAGAAAAAATAACAAATTATAGTTGCTGTGGTTTTTTATATAATTTTACAAAGTATTTTAAACAACGTAACCATGAAAAAATAGAATATGAATTTTGAATGTTTTGTTGTCGATTTATAACTTTATAATTTATAGTAAATATCGATTAAATATTAGTATCATAGAAAAAATTGCATTTCCTACGCGAGTTAAAAACGTTTTTCGTTCGTAAACATGTCTCACTCGACGCTAGCGCGTCTCGTGAACAAATGTTTACTCACGAAAAAAACAATGTTTTCATCTCTTGTAGGAAAATATACTATTTTCAATTATGACATTTAGAGGGGGAGAGGAATGTTTTCGGTATTGAAATATTAATATTTTAATAAAAAAACAAAAGAAGAAAAAAAATTCAAATTTTTTGAGTTTTGAGTTTGAGTTATCATTATTTTTTTAGATATCTGATATATTTGCAATTATGTACATACATATTTTAATTATCAGACAAAAAAGTGTTTTTTTTATAAAACCTACTACTTGCTGAATCAATCTGTATTTAAATTGAATCAGGTTGTTGGGAAATTTTAATTGGATTATTCACGTTTAATATTAGAAATGTAAATTAACCGCGATCATATTTAGAGTAAGCAACAGTTGTAAATATGACCTAAATATTTTAGGTATACTAATACCTTAGGTATATAAAATTTCATTTTTTGGGTTCTAAGTCTGAACTCTGAATGTATATGTTCAATTACTTGTGTAATTATATCCAATTGGTAAATCACGATTGACCTCATGAGCACCCAGACAAACCCTTCAGCAGCATGACTAGAAAAACATTCAAATATGCAATCGACAATATTAAAGTTAGTGTTCAGTATCACGCAACCGTAATTAATGTTTATCAAAAACATGTAAATATATAATATGTCAAAATATAATTAAAATTTTAATTTAATGTTTTTTAAATATTTAATCTTAAATATTATCTCTTTATTTTTTTTAGTTACAAAAACTAGAGCAATTTTTGTGACGTTTGGAGCAGGAGTTCATGATTTATGTTTAACATTATAAACGTTTCAACAAAAGTGTTTTTTGATAACTGAATTTGTTTTTGTATTAAATTTTTGATCCGACCATATTAGAAACTTTCACTTATTGTACAGTTATTTTAGTTAATGTAGAACTTTTATTGTTTTTTCTAATTATGGGATATTTCTTAAACTACTTGAAAAGTAATGGTCTTAGAAGTCACATTTCGATGTCATACTTTCTAATATGGACGTTTTAGTTATAGTATGATAATGAGAGAAAAGAGTTTTTCGCAAAGAAATAGAAATTATGGTGCACAACACTTTGAAATCTAGAATAACCAACCCTAAGGACTATGACTTTGGTCGATTGGTGATATCAGGTGATATCATGTAGAAAAGGCTCCATTAGATAGAATAGCTCCATTAAATAAAAAAGCGTCCCCACCACAACCTAGCTGATGTTCGTCGAAGAGGAAATCCTAGACAACGCTTGCGTGATGACATCATCTAAGACCTTCGTGATATAGGATGTCGAAACTGCAGTCAACTGGTTATGGAACGAAATGATTAGAAGCTGATTGCATAGACGGCAAAATCCCTCCATGCGATGTAAACGCCAGAGAGAGAGAGAGAGAGAGAATTATAATAAACGAAGGTGGTTGGAAGAGCGCTTCGGTGAAATCGAATAATAACGAGAGGACAAAGGTCTTACTATGGCTCAAAAATTTAAGGGCTAGCATTTTCCTGCTCACTGTTCCCTGGTAAGGCAAAGAGACCACCGGAACACCCTGTAAAGAGGCTGGTGTATGTGTAGAGATAACGTCAGTCACAGGGGCCCGAACGACTAGCTATCTATTCCCCTGTCATCGTCCACTGGTCTGCGTTCTTCCTACCCTCCAACAGGTTACTCTCTAACGAAAATATTTTCGAAGACTATGGCAGTTAGATTACTTGAGCGTAACATTTGGTGGTTCTGGCCTCATTGAAAACCCGAGAACATGTCTGTATGTCTGTATGTCAAGGACTTCCGCATTCTGCCTTTCACCCCCAGAACAACAACTCTACAACAAACACACTAAACTGTATTAGGCATTCCACGTAATCGGGAACAAGCAAAAAAATTTCTCCAAACTTTGGTGATTGATAGAACTCCATCAGAAAACAATTTTGGAATTTTTTTACATTTTTTGATCAACCGAAAAAGGATCAGTGACGGTCACAAATTTGAAATTTTGTCTTAAACGACAAACATCTTCATTTTATAGTCAACTTAGTGGGCATAATAGTAGATTCTTGTATGAGCTAGAATGAAGGCAATTCTTCACGAGGATGAAGTTTCCCGGAACGAGCGTAGCGAGTGGAGGGAATCATCCGAGTGAAGAATTGCCTTCATCCTAAGCGAATACAAGATACTATTTTATCCACGACTACAAATATTTCAAATAATTTCATTCAAGTTTTCCTGTAAACGTTTATATCGCCATATTGAAATATTTCTATGAAAATAAAAACAAAATAAAAGTTGTTTGTTTATTTTATATGTATTGTTCGTGTTTTATTATGTTTATATTACTATACCAACAAATCAAGTTTTTAATTTGTTAGGGGAATTTTGAATAAATAAAGCGTAATGAAATAAATAAAAAAGAATTTAATATATAAAAAAGAAATGAATACAATTACAATGAAAGATATACGCATGGAAAGTATATATTCTTTAGTAGTCGTGGATAAAATTTTTTTTTAAATACTGATGCGTTAACATTCTTCCCGTAGAATACGATCTCAAAATTTAAAAAAAAATTTAGAGCAGTTTGGGTGTTTAAAATTTAAAATCAATTTTTTTCAAATACATGATACTTTTTTTTTAATTTAGTTTATTTCATACTGATATCTAAACCGACATTTTCCGGATTATTTATAGTACAAAAAGTTGAACTTTAACGTCCTAGGACTTTATAAAATTTTATAAAGTTCTAGGACGTTAAAGTTCAACTTTTTGTACCATAAACAACGTTCGCGACAAGAACTATTTGCAAATGCATATTTTAAAAAATTAAATTTAAAAAAAAATATCATACATTTCGAAAAATTGATTTTAAATTTTAAAACCTCAAAATAAGAGAGAAAACTATAACCCTAATAATTTTTTTAAATATTATTTCATACTGATATCTAAAACGACATTTTTCGGATTATTTATGGTACAAAAAGTTGAACTTTAACGTCCTAGGACTTTATAAAATTTTTTAAAGTCCTAGGAGGTTAAAGTTCAACTTTTTGTACCATAAACGTTGAACTTTAACGTCCTAGGACTTTATAAAATTTTATAAAGTCCTAGGACGTTAAAGTTCAACTTTTTAAGCAAAATTTAAAACTCATTTCTTTTTATTTTAATAAATTTCCAGTATGAAATAAAATTTTGTATTTACCTCAAACGAAAAGTGTTTTTAAAGGTACTCATCACTAGTAAACAACTAGCTCGTACTTTAAATTGTCACTTTTCGTTCTAGATAAATAAACAACTATTATCGTAATCTACGAAAAAAATCCAAACGAACTAGCATTTTTTTAAAAAAAATTTTACACGCATTAAATTGCCTTACAAAATAAAGACGTTTGTTGTTCTAGAAAAAATTTCAAATATGTGAACATCACAGATATGTGAACATCACAGACGACAACGGTGTTGGCCCATAAATCTGAAAAAACTCAAAATTGTTTTCTGAATTGTTACTATCAATCCCCAAAATTTGAAGAAAAAAATTTTTCCAAGAAAAAAAATCAAAATAAATTTTAAAATGCACAAAAAAAAAATGATTAAAAATTTAGGACTATGGAAACAAGCTAGGTCATGTGCAGATCGTTCATTTTCTGAGTTCACAAATTATAAAATACGCTGCGGAGGGCCAGAGAAAAATTAGGATTATAAGTCATAATGATTAAGAATGTGTCGAATGCAACGGATTGGGGAAAAAGAAACTAAAAATTAACAAAATCTTTTTCAAAGAATCCAGTTTTAGAGGGAGAAAAGGAAAAGAAAATTCTTATATAGTAAAAACCAATTGCGTTGGAGGTAAGCAGATAAACGGCACTAGAACGAACTGGACTGCAAAAAAAAATTTAAATTTACTAAAACTAAGTTCGAATATCTTTTTAAAAAATTCAAAATTTTTAAAAATCATTTTCGTTTGCGTACCGCTTTTTTTTTAATTTTCCTTCCTTAGCAGTTAAAAGCCTAAAAAGCTGTATAATTGCATAATTGGATAATGCATTCAGAAAAATAAATTATTTATATTTTGAATACGAAGGAAAGCATCAAATTTGAAGCAAAAATTATATGTGTGAGTATTCCGGCAACTACAAAAACAGGTTTATTTTTGTTCTTTTTTTACTACCATGATTGTGTGCGTTATTAGTTTTGATAGAATAAAATAAACATCTGTTAATTTTATTCTGTTGCGCGATTGCTGCGGAACACAATAGTAGTAGTTGTAATACATATTTTAAATTGAAATTCGTTGATAAACAAATAAAACGAATAAAAAATTTTTTTTAATATTTTGTGTACCATTAATTCCAAACAATTAAATAAATTTGAATCAATTTCGATGTCTATTTAATTGTTTGATATTTTTCAAATGAAATGACCTACAATGAAAGAAATCAAAGTTCTAACTACTAATACTAATGAGAATTGAAAAAAATACTATTTTTAATACATAAAAAATACTATTTTTTTTCACAGTGGAATTTCAATCGCACACAATTATGGTTCTAAAGATAAACCTACAAAACTAAACCAATATCTTTAGTGGTCGGAAGGATAAAACAATTTGTATGATATTGAACTCTGAAATAATTTTTTTTGATTGTATGTATTTTATAAATAATTTGATTGTATTTTATGAATAATTTGATTGTATTTTATAAAAAAATCAACCAAACCATTTTCACTATTAGGTATTATATAAAAAACAATAAATTCAAACTAATGCGCATGTCCCAATCTCGGATATTGAAAAAACAAAAGCTACTACGATTTAATTGGATTAAATTTTCATTGTGAAAAAAATTAGTAGTTTTTATAATTGATTTTTGGTTTTTCAATTCTCATTAGTATTACTAGTCAAAACTTTGATGTCTTTCATTATAAGTCATTCCATTTCTAATTTTTTCTGATTATTTGCTGCATTTCCACCTGTTTCTATTGACAAAATCTTTACAAAAAGAAATTTCTTTTTCTACGGTTAAACTAAAATTTGACACTTCTATTCTATTCGATTTCATTTCTAATGTAAACAAAAACAAACAGTTGATCTTTCATTACTTCTATGTAGAGATTGCAATCCCCCATTTGCGTTTTATGAAGCATACGCGGGAAGCGTTTTATGAAGTTTTATGAAGCATAAAGCGCTAATCACGGGATTGCGATCCTTACTTCTATGAAGTTACAAAAAAGACAAATCAACAAAAACAAAATTGTAGTAGAAGAAATCTGAAATTTTTCTACAAAATGGCGTTGTGTTACATTTACACAAATCCCAAAAAATATTTTTATAGTGTAATTATCACAAGAATCGTGAAATGAATATCATATATTGGCATCGTTGCACAATATACTATTTACAACAATCAGTTATAAAAACATAATCTAGCAAATTACACAATTAATGAAATGTAATAATTAAATAGGTTAACTATATATATAGTTTTGTCCATGCTGTAATAACAACTATATAAAACTGGGTAAGTAAACGAAACATTAACATATTTTATTCGCATAAAAAATATAATACAAAAGATAATTATGTGTGTTGTAATTTCTTTTAAATAACCTTATTAAATGACTTTAACTATAATCTAAAATAAATACAATGATAAATGATAAGAAATTAAAACAAAAACTCAGTTCCTGTAACATATTAACATACTTGTCTTAGAAATATCTCTTTTACTTAGTCAAATTTGTTACAAAATTGTTAACAAGTGTAACAAAATTGTTAATTAATTGTTCAAACAATTAAATTGTTTGAAAGGTTCAGTAAAACCAATGCAAACAATATTGGTATAAGTAAAACAAAACAATACATATATTGATCCATAGAACGAAAATTATTATTTTTCCTTGAAATTTACAGTTTTTAGACAAACATGTGGAGATCTTTATAGTTTCTTACCTCATTTTACAACTTTACAATAACGATTTTATTTTTCTTTTAGTTCGTTTTACTTTTATAAGTTTTTAATGTGATTGTATTGAGTGAAATTTGTTTAAATGTTTTGCAAACATAATACAAAAAAAAACAACAATCACTCGTCGCCAACCATAGTAAATTATATTTCAAAATATTAACTTTATTGATGGTCGTGGATTTTATTATTGTAGACATATGCATAGAAACTGAGCACAAAAGAAAATTTCCATTTTAAACTTATTTATCTATTGTTACAGTTGGTGGAAACAATTTTAAAGGTTATTTTATTTTGAGAATTGTTGTATTTGGATTTGAATATAAAGTAGAGAACTAAAAATTATAAACATATTGCAGGATGTAGATAAAAATGGGGTTTCTTTTTATTGTTGGTCCTAGTCACCTAGTGGGTCTGTTTTAGGTAGATTTAATATAAAAATCTATCTATTGTAATGTGCCTCATCTCGGAATTTCGGGAAAATGTTGGTGCCAAACGACTATAGCCGTGTTCGATTTGACTGAAGCAACTGAAAAATTGAATGCTATTGTTGTTGGTTTTTCATTTGTTTCAGTCAAATCGAACGCATCTTATATATGATAAGCGGAGACAAAAAAATTAAAAAAAAACAAATTTATATTTATATATCCCAAGACATAGAGAACAAAAGTTTTTTTGCAAAATTTTATACGCATACCCGCTAAATTTTTTCAATTGACCTTAAAAACTTAAATTAAAAGCTTTACTGGAATTGGATGATGATAACCCGTGCCGACTTGAAATTAAACTTTAACATACGAGCTTTTACTGGGATTACTGTGTAATTATTTGAGAAATTATTTTACTCTCATTAAATAAAACGCCAATGAATTAGGAAAAGATATTATTTCGGTCTCAAAGTCCCAAGTATTACATTCTAGAGCCAAAAATGAAATTTTTACCCCATTTCTCGGCATTTCTCGACGTTTCAGAACTTCCGTTACAACCGACGAAATCTAGAAAACCGCTGGAAGGGTTCTCAAAAATTTTTGTTTCTAAAAATAGGGTTACTCAATGGTAAGGGCCAAAAGGACGATGTGTTCGATAACTGTACGGGAAGTGTGTCAAAAAAAATCGTCAAGTGTGTTAAAACAGGGAAATTTGCATATCTTTTGCTTAAAAAACGTCCATTTTAAGTGATTACGAATAGAAACATTGAATTTGAAGAAATTTTGATGGTCGGTGATGAGACCAAAATCTAGATTATTACATTATGAGTTTGTCAAAAAAATGTTGTCAAGTGTGTCAAAAGAATGATTTTACTTAATTTTTTGGAACAAAATGAAATTAATTATTTGTTTGACATGAAATGTTATCGAACATGAAATTGGACATGGAAATTTTTGATTTTGTTATAATTTTTGGAATTTTGAAAAAAGTTTGTATTTTTGATTTTGTAAGAATATTCGGAATATTTTTAGAGTTTTGAAAAAGTTTAAATTTTTGATTTTATTATAATTTTTGGAATTTTGAAGAAAGTTTGTATTTTTGATTTTGTTATAATTTTTGCGATATTTTTAGAATTTTGGAAAATGTTTTTTGAATCTTTGAATTGGAAAAAGTTTCAATTTTTGGTTTTGTAATATTTTTTGAGTTTTAAAAAAATTTGTTTTTTTTTAATTTTGCTATAATTTTTGAAATATTTTTGGATTTGATGATTTTACTTAATTTTTTGGAACAAAATGAAATTAATTATTTGTTTGACATGAAATGTTATCGAACATGAAATTGGACATGGAAATTTTTGATTTTGTTATAATTTTTGGAATTTTGAAAAAAGTTTGTATTTTTGATTTTGTAAGAATATTCGGAATATTTTTAGAGTTTTGAAAAAGTTTAAATTTTTGATTTTATTATATTTTTGGAATTTTAAAAAAGTTTGTAGTTTTGATTTTATTATAATTTTGTCAATATTTTTAGAATTTTGAAAAAGTTTCAATTTTTGATTTTGTAAGATTTTTCGGAGTATTTTTAGAATTTTGAAAAGTTTAAATGTTAGATATTATTATAATTTTTGGAATTTTGAAAAAAGCTTATACTTTTGATTTTGTTTTAATTTTTGGAATATCTTAAGAATTTTGAAAAAAGTTTGAATTTTTGAAATATTAATCTTTGCAATATTTTTAAAATTTTGAAAAAATTTAAATTTTTGATTTTATTATAATTTTTGGAATTTAAAAAAAATTGTGTTTTTGATTTTGTTATTATTTTGCAATATTTTAAGAATATTGGAAAAAGTTTCAAGTTTTGATTTTGATATAATTTTTGCAATATTTTAAAAATGTTTGGATTTTGAAAAAAGTTTCAATCTTTGATTTTGTAATAATTTTTGGAATATTTTTAGAACTTTAAAAAAAAGTTTAAATTTTTTATTTTATTTTAATTTTTGGAATATTTTTGGAATTTTGAAAGAACCACGAATATTTGGTTTTGTAATATTATCTTGAAACACTAAATGGAGAGGTTTTTGAGTAGTTTGCTGGGTGTTTCATCTTTTCACTAAGTTATATTAATTTATGATCTGTTATAATTTTCCGGCACTTATTAATACTTCGTGTTAGTTTTGCAATAAATTTCTAAACAGAAATAAAAAAATATTTATACTTTAACAAAGAGTTTTATGTTTGATATCCATCGCTGCTCAAAACTATTAGCAATGTCCTCATAAAAGTTTTTTGCTGAAAACTATATCAAATTCCTTAACCCAGACCGATATCTTGATATCTCAGAGAGATCCCCCCATAAAGTTGGACAAAAATATGAGTTTCTTTAAGATCGTATAGCTCACAAACGTTAGCAATTATCAGTGTCCCGAATACCTTGAAATGACGGCAATATTATTACCTTTAATTTGGTACTAATTTTAAGGTGCAGAAACTTACAGAACCGGAGATATTGACCTGAGAAATTGACCCCGAAATTCGAGAAATCCAATATAACTTAATAAATAAGGCTTGTAGAAAGAAATGTTTCAAACAAAAAGTGTCTAGATTTGTTAGATAAATCAATTGCTGGCACTCTGACATGTTAATACCCGGGCATTATGTAAAAAATCCGAAATTCGGACTTTTCGGTTTTAATTTTTTTTTTTTCACTTTTAATGACCTCAGGAATGCGTAGGAACTTGTTTAGGACACATATTTTATACACATATAACTAGATATAGCATCGTACACCAGACGTGTCCGTCAGTCTATATACGATAATCTTTAGTGCATGGTTAAGACACTAGAGGCTTTATATTAGAAAAAAATTGGTTTTTTAAATACCGTTATAACGGTATCCAAACGACGATACTAATATTTTTAAAAACTTCATAAATCTAGAATCTTTGGAAACATATTAATCCGTTTCTTATAAACATAAACCTCTGTAGTTAGAGATTTTTGACTCGTCGGCTTCAACAAAAAAGTTTGCAACAAGCCCTAAGAAAAACAATTAGCAAAAGCCTTGTAACAGTCAATGAAAAAAAAGTTGTTTGTTTTTTCGTATAGTGGCATAAATTGTCACACATATGTTCTGTGATAAATCTGATATTTGTTTGTTGCAAAATTGGATAGATGTAGTTTTGCTTATATGTAGCTAATTTTCTTTTTAAAATTTGTTCGATATCTGTTTATAATTAGTTTGTTTTGTTTAAACTAATCTGATACATCAGATTTTACTTGTACACAAAACTGTCTGATCTCAAAATCTACCTATTTCTAGCGGACATCCTGCCGCTCGGACTTTTTTGAAATGCAATATTTAAAAATATGCTTTTTTATTTTAATATATTCATTTTTATTTTTTTATTTGATTAATAATAATCTAAACTTCCTTATAGTAACAATTGATTTTTATTTTTATTTTATTGAATATCGATTTCGACTACCTCATCATCAGTTCTTAAATTATTATTACAATATTTACATAAAACTATTGTTTTATATACTATTTCAACTGCTGTTTTTTATTATTATGTCATATATTCAGTTAGTTTTAGTGTTGATTTTATCATTTAAAATGTTGTTATTGTTTTTATGTTTATATATTTCTATTTCTTCCAATCTATCTAGATGTTGTCTTCTTTTTTTTATGTAATATGGTTAAATTTGTGTTGATGTTGGTGTATTTGTGTTTTTCTATTTTCAAATGTTTGGCATATCTTGATTTTGGATCACTTTTATTAATTTCACTGGTGTGTTCAATAAATCTTTTTGTGAAGGACCGCCCCGTTTGACCTATATAAAATTTACTGCAGTCATCATAGGTAATTTTATAAACACCTGCGTCTAAGGTTTGGTGTTTTGTGGTTTGTAGGTAATTTACTATTTTATTTTTGTTTTTGTAAGCTGCAATATATCCATTTTTTTTAAAAAATTTTTTCATTATTTTTGAATGTTGTTTTATTATATGTTACGCCTATGTATTTTTTGCCTGCTAAGTTTTCTTTATTCCTCAATGTTGTTTGGGTTTGCAAATATTTCTTGTTTTTATGTTTTCTATTTAATGTGTCAATTAATTCGTTTTTATATCCGTTTTTACTGGCTAAGTATTTTATGTTATTTAATTCGTCTTGATAATTTTCTGCATTCGTTGGTATATGTTCAATCTATTGATCATGTGGTTGAATGCAGCTAGTTTATGTTGGTATGGATAGTGTGATTCAATATTTATTGTTTGGTCCGTTTGGGTTGGTTTTCGGAATATTTTGAATGTGTGTTGTGAATCTACATTTTTGTTTGGTAAATCCAAGAAATTTATTGTGTTGTTTTCTTCATTCTCTAACGTGAATTTAATGGAAGGTTCTCTGCTGTTTATGTATTGTTGTAATAGATTAAGCTGTCTACTCTTTCCTTTGTTTGTTGATAATACTCATTGTTATGTGTGAAATAGTTATGTTTTGTTGTGTTGTCCGCCCCGGGTGTCACCCGTTTTATAAACGTAACGTAAAAAACTTAAACCATCAAAATGTTTTCAACGATAAATCACTTAGAAACCATTTTAACCAGGTTATCCATATAATTTTAATTTATAAATTGTGATAACTTATAAATGTGTCCTATAAATGTGTTATTGGTTCAAAAAGAATCTATTCAACTTTTAAAAATTTTTGAGCTATTACGTGAAATAAAATTTTAACAATATTAATCGAATCAATATGTTGAGCATTGAATGCCATCACCACAATTACTCAATAGCTTTGAATATTCCTATAGATACCTTATTGACTTTTTTTACGGTATATTATTTAGTATGCAAGAATGATTCTTTAACGACCAGGTCTGAAAATACATATTCTGAATAATGTATAAGAAAAGTGGTTTACGTCGATAATGTGGCACCCTTTGTCGATAGGTTGGCACCCTTGAGTTACAATGTCTCTATTCCAAAATTATTTCTAAAATTTTAGCTTAACTTTACTACCTAATATATGTTTTACATTTCAAACAAATTAATTGCAAACATCTAAGGAAACTAATAAACAATCAAATCACCATATTTGTAAATGATCTCAAAATATTATTTTTTCCTTTATCTCGAAACTCACAAAAATAATTAGTGTGGAATAAAATGGCAGTTATGCAATTACTGCAGCTTTGCAAATTTTTATATGTAATATAAATATACTATAATACTACTATAAATATAATTTTTATAGGTAATATAAATATAGAAATATAAATATACATATTCATACTGTTTGTTTTCTTAGTTTTATATATTTGAATTAAATGAAAGTTTATCATTTAAAATTACATTTTGTTGGGTTTTAAATCCCTTTTAAATTTCAAACTCATCAAGTGATTCTTTTAGAGATCCTTGGCTACATAAATGTAAAGCCTTCAAATTTTTTTTAAAAGTGGTGTAGCTATTGTTATTAACTATGTAAATGGTTTGCAAAAATAGACTTTAAATTTTGTTTATTTTTCTTCTTAGGAAGGTATTCCTTAAAACAGTCTTTAAAACATTTTCCGGTTTTCCCGATGTAAAATTTTTCACAAGAATCACATTTAATTTTGTAAATTATTGAGCATGATTCTAATTGGATATTTTATTTTGATTTCAATTCTTTATATAAAATATCTTTAAGGAATAAGGATGTTATACTTATATTTTTGTAAATATTTCCTTATAATATTAGGTATATGATTTGTATATTATTAATATTATTTAATAGATATAAGTTGTTACAAGGAAATTTAAATAAATTAATTTTCGTGGCTGTGTATTTAGTCGTTAACACAGTGTACTTATTATGAACTAGAAATATATGTATCCTACAAATATATTTTGAATTAATGCTTTGCTGATACCTACTATAATTAAAAATATTTTTTTAGATTTCGTTTAGCAAATATTCCAAAAACTAAATATGCCACGAGGAGTTCATAATTCTTAAACAAAAAGTGGGTTCCAGCAGAGAAAGACCAAACAGGCTAGATGCAGTTCAGAACATATCTGGATCCATCTATAAATATGTTACAAAACCCGATGATATCCGAGGTTCATCAAAAGAAACTGATTTTCACGTTGATGCAACGAACGTTTCAGAGAATACTGGCTCATCTTCGGAAAGTAACAGCGACAATACAGAATTAATAATAATAACCTATGATGAAGACGAATTAGAAAGAAATACTGAAAATGACAGTGATAATGCTGCTAATGCTTCTACTATCGAAGACAGTATTTGAATGGATGAATCACTTCAGGACTTAAAAGATGTATCACATTGGAATATACTCGTCTCTGATAATGTTCGCATTGAAATCATAAAAAAAGGAAGTAAACATTTTCAAAATAGAGAAGGGTCGTTTGCTACTGTATCTAGACACGGGTTGGACATAAAAGGTGATGTGATGTGAAATGAGGTTAAAATTTCATAAAACGATAGGAGACGCTGCCTTGCAATTAATATATAATGAAAAACAGAAGTTGAAACATCTTTTATCTAGATTATTGGATATAACTTTGTTTTTATCTAAACAAAACCTAGCATTTCGTTGACATGATGAAGGACAGAGTTCTTCAAATGAAGACAATTTTTTAGAATTGTCATCTTCATTACAACTAGTCAATCTATTGTCAAAGTATGATGTAGTGTTAAAAGAACAAATTTTGAATTTGGAGCATGGTAAATCACCAAAAGTATCATATTTGTCACCAGATATACAAAATGAGTTCCTAAATATTTTAGCGAACCACGTAAAGCTTAACGAAATTAAATCGGTTAAATATTTGGAATTATGTTTGATAGCACACCTGACATTTCACATATTGATCAAATGTCAGAAGTGATTTGTTATGTGAACATTGATGGTAGAAAAGTGGAAATCAAGGAAGTATTCCTTGGATTTTTTCCTTTACATGGAAAAAAGCCGCTGATTTAAGCGATGAAATTCTTACACTGAAAAAAAAATGAAGTAATGACAACCTCATCTCGAAGTTGGCAGTTTATTCAAAGAAAAGAAAATTCATGCAAAGAAAAGATATTTGCCTTTAATAATTGATTGAACTTTTGGAAAGAAATGAGATGCGTTTGCTTATTTAAAAATTTTTATCATCTCACCAATAAAAATGCAAATCTAATCAAAATTCAAAATTATTAATAGATATCGACATACCTGCAAATCTTAAAAAAATTAAACCGGATGTCATAATCGCTTCAATCGAAATGCTGTTAGATGTGTTAGATGTTTCTTATGACAATTGAGTTAAATTTGTTAGTTTATGCAATTTTTGAAACTCAAAATGATATAGAATCACAATTATTTCATTATATATGGATCGGAGTAGTACATATTGTATTAAATATTTCCCTATGGCTACTTCCGAAAAGGTGAAAACATAAAACGAAATATTGCTAGTTAACACTACCGTACGAAAATGTTGGAATTGAACAAATGTTGGAAATGAACAATGTTGGAAATAAACAATGTTGGAAAATTTAAGTAGTGCCGGCCGGAAATTTGTTTCAACAAACCTAAAAATAAGTCTCCTAAAATTTGAGCTCGAGTAAATATATTTAACACGTGCCGACTTAAGCTCAAAGTTCTACTAAAAAGGATAAAATTGTAATGTTTTGCCTATACTTGGTCAATTTTACAAACTTACAAAAAAATTGTATAGAATAATTATTGTAGGTCTAGTCATCACCTAAAAATAGTACATTATGATGCTAGGATGTAAAGCTAAAGATTTTGGACGGATGTGGAGTTTGCAAATCGAGGCGCTAGCCGAGATTTGCACCCACATTAAGTCCAAAATAGCTTACGTCCGAGCATCATATACTATTTTTTATTCGCCGCAAGCAAAATATTTTAAGAAAAGTTGTTTATTCTAAATTAAAATTATAAATTTTCATAAATTTTAAAATAAAAATATGTGGAACAAGTAACCTTTGACAAAATATTTATTATTTTTTCCAAATTATTGTGTAGCTATGACAACAAATGATAACTATTTTAATTGGATAATGAAATTTTGAATTTAAGGGTTGGTTGCTTTGATAAAAACTTTTATTTTTCATAGAATTTAAACAAATACAAATGCTTTTTAGTTTTTTGGACGTAGCTATGACAACAAAATAAATAGTCGAAAAGTGATACTTTAAAGCCGCAAATCACAGTAATAAAGAAACACTTTAATATGTAGGCGAATAAAAAAGTAATTTAATCAATAAGTGTGTAATGAAATAGTTTATTCTCAAGCAAAATTTTAAAATTTGAGCGAGGCGAGGCACGAGCGAAAATTTTAAATTTGCGAGAGACTAAAATTCATTAAACACGAATTGATTACATTACCTTATTCTCTGACAAAGAATTATGTATTATATAAAACAAAAACGTTTTCTTCAATTTAAAACTATAAATCTTTATTGTTTTAATTGATAAATCAAATTTCTGATTAAATAAAAACCTGGATTATAAAAAACCCAAATCCCATGCAATCAACCAAATTCAACTAAAAGAAATAAGAGAATTTAACTTAAAATTTGATTTTTGAACAAAACGTATCAAAGCTATTGTGATTATAATTTGAAAATAATTTTCATAAAATCAAAACAATTTGACCAATTGGAATAATACCAATTGAATAATGATAATTTTTTATGGAAAAATTTTCATTAGACAATAGGTTAAGTTCATTAGGCTATAGGTTAGAAAATAATACATATGTGCTTTTATTATGGAAAAAACATACAAATAAAGTTGATGTTAATAAATGGAAGAGAATAAAAGTATTTATATATTGGGGATTTTTGAGATCAATTAAACTCAAGTAAGTAAAGAAGTAATTGGAATTTTTTTCAATTCAAAGGTATGGTTTGAAGTTTCTCAGAAAAAACTCCACTTCACATTTTTCGTGTTTTGGATGAATTTGAACCTTCCTCGTCAATGCCTTGCTCGAATCCTTAGGCAGACACGCTATCGATTTCGAAATTAATTTCGAAATTGAAATTTCTTCATCACTTATTTATTTTAACTAAGTTGAATTTTTCCACTGTCTTTAGACTCCATATTATGGAAATGTTTTTACATTATATGGGGGTTTTTTGCATTAAATTTCTAGACAATACTTTGTGTGAATTCATAGAATGGGGAACTTTTCTATTCTAATTAACATCCTAAGTCACTATTATTGATTCATTATTGACTCATTATTGATTGTTTCCTATCAATACAAATTATTTCAATACATTATTGTATTCATATTTTTTAATGTACCTGTCGATGTAGATGGCAGTTTTAAACGACATTTTAATTTGAAATATACAACAAAAATATTATTCAAGCAAAAACAACTGAACATAACTGAAACTGAAGTACAACTGAAAACAACTGAACACAACTGAAAATTAAGGATTCTATGTAGTAATAATAATATAATTTTTTTCAATATGATGAATCGTTAATGTAGATAATTATTTGTTTGTATTTCTATATTTTAAAAGGATTAACGGGAAAAACTAAAACAAAATAGTTATTTACAAATCGAGGGCTGAAAGTAGAAGATTACGCCTGCGGTTCATATTGAACCAAGGGCGTAATCTTCCTTTCAACCTGACTGTATGTACAACGTTGAACGCACAAATGCAAAACTGAATGGTTAAATAAATCAGTTTTTAAATTTTATAAACTCGCTATACATTTTGAAAATTTGTAAAAAAACTAAACATACCATGATTTTCATTATAAACTTCATACAATAATTGATTCGTTTGTTCTAATTTTATGATAATTTTAATTATTTTACAGGCGGTAAAGTAGAAGAATATAAATCTAATCTATACAAAACCTCCCAAAAAGTATTTAGTTTTTTTACAATGGACACCCCATTTTCTGTAGAAGCGTAAAAAACCTTATTTCGATGTAGTTGCATGAGCATGAATTCAACCATACCTTGTACTAAATAATTAACTGTTTGCTCTTAACCCTCGAAAAACTATTAAAAACTTTGTTTTGAGTTCAACGATCACACAAGTTATCATGAAATTTGTTGGTTTTTTCATCTGATTGACACAAAAAGTAAAATTATTTTCGTATTCAGCAAGCAAAAATGCATCAGAAAATGGTTTCTGATAAATGGCTTTTAATGGCTCGTATGGTTTTTACAGTTCATCGAAAAAACTATTCTTTCATGTGGAGGTGGTTGACTTGCAGCCGCCATACTGGTCCGGCATTTTGAATTTTTCAAAAAGGGCACGGCTAAAAGTAAACTAGAAGGTTATAGCTAAAAAACGAGACTAAGTATGCAATTCCATAGGTTGCTTCATTTTTTGGACAGAGGAGAGTGGCCGAGATGACAGAGAATGCGCCATATATATATTTTTCTTTATTTCACAAGAAAGAGTTAACTAAACGAAAAAATATCTAAATACTTTTTTTAGGTGATCACTAAATAATGTGTAAAATAATGATTCTATACGATTTTTTCGTAAATTTATAAATTGACCAAATATAAGCCAAAAATGACAATTTTATCTTTTTTCATAGAACTTTGAGCTTAAGTCGGCACCTGTTAAATATATTTAATCGAGCTCAAATTTTAGGAGACTTATTTTCAGGTGTATTGAAACCATTTTCCGACCGGTACTCTTCAAGGTTTGAATAAAATATTTTTTCCATATAAATAACTGGCACCCTAATACATATATGTATATATCAAAAGATTTATTTTATTTTTTTGTGTTTTATTTTAAAATGGATAACTGAGTAAAAAATCCTATCATACAATAAAATATGACATATGCCAATATTTGATGATAAGATGAAGAAATAATAACAAAATAATAAGTGAAAAACAAATTGTGAGAAATTTGCAGAAAACAAAACAAAACTAATGCCCATATTTACATAATAAAACAACATATATCAAACATAAAGTTAATGTTTTTACTTTTTCAAAGAATTCTAAATGATAGATTACCAAAAAATAAACATAAAAAAGTACATGAATGAAATGCAAAAAGTGAAAAGATACCGAAAAATAAAATGTGAGTGATATTTATTGGTTCTGCAGATAGTTATGAAATGCAGATTCAAATATAAAAATTCAATAAACCAACTGTATCAACTATTAAGTAATTTGAATAATAATTTAGAAAATAAAATAAAAATACAAATTAATCTTGAGAAGTTGATATAATGTCTTATGCTTTCTTACTACTAACTATACAGATTATGTAAGGTTTTCGCATGATAAATGAGACAAACATTGGATTTTTTATGAGTTATTGGTTTAAATTAATATTGAATATATTGGCCTACATATATGATTTTATGATCTTGCACACGCCTTAAACTACATATATTTATAGAAAACACTGGGTTACATTAATATTTGTGTTCTTTTTTTGAACAGGTACGTTGTTTTTTTGCAGTCAACACATGTTTTTTTTACTTCAAAGACATGAAACAAAATTTATGTTTTTCGATATTGTTTCAATGTGTACGTAACATTAATCGTATTACGAAAAAAAATATGTATTTTAAAAACTACAAACCATAGAAAAATTGTAGAGTTGTTCTTTGTACGTTATTTATTATAGAAGGGATTTTAAAAAATTTAACAAACGTATTTTAATGCATTAGGTTGAAAATTTTGAAATTCACCTTTCTCGTTCAGCTACAAAGTTGAGTAATGCTAACCATATAACCGTTGAACCCATTGTTCTGAATATCTATACCATCCTATACAATCTTACCCAATCTTATCTAATCCTATCCAATCTTATCCAATACTATCCAATCCATTCATTTGATAAACTTGTAAAACTGTGAAAGAAATTTCGATTTCGATCTGCCACATAATTCGATCTATGTGACGTGAATCTTGAGCCTCTCATTCAAGTCGATAACAAGTTATATGTTTGTGTTAACTATTTTGATTGATATTCTGTAATGAATACTGATTCTAATAGTGCAATCACTATCAAGCTGGCTTCAATCTTGCAATCAATTCCGACTAGCTTCAATCTTGCAAATTCGAGAATGCATTGCTCCACCCCAGAACACAAATGCAGAATTGCACGCAAACAACAATAACCAGAGATCGAATTTAGGTAAGTAAGGACCATGGACTCTGACGATCTTAAAAGATAAAGGAATCAAGATCATAACACACACACACACACACACACACACCAATGATTATTACATTTAGTAAATTTTAAATGTTTCACTTACCCCATGATTGCGCAAGGTCCAACTCTCCAATTATTCTGAATACAGTCAACCATTATAAATAAAACTACGAAGCCTAGATACTTAATAACATAATAGTAACATAATAATAAAAAAAATTGGTTGCACGTTTAGTCCCGGCGATTGTTGAAGATAATAATATGGTACAACAAACAGCAATAAGCAAACGATGCGCCAATGATACTGGCGGTTGACAAGGCAATTGACTTCTTGATGTATATTTATACATTTCTTAACACGATTAACTGAATATCGAAGCCAATAATTAAAACGAATTTCTTAAAAAAAACAAAATGCTCCTATTTTTCTGGAATGGCGTACCGGTGATTATAACGCAAAATTGTCATAATAAAAATCCAGTTGTTGGAGCAAAATACAGCTAAATTTACAAAAGCTAAATTATGATATATAGACACTAAAAAATATTAGCACACAATACAACAATAGAGTTTTTTTTAAATCTTGAACTATATATTTTATTAGTAATATAAGAGAGTTCGAATCACATTACACTACTAGTGATACTAAAGTTTTAAAAGTTTTGTCATAAGAACTACTGACACTGTACTGTATAATCACAAAAAAAACTGCCGTGACTTCTAAGCAAGGACATATGGCTCGTAAATTTATTTAATTTTGCATACGTTTTTCTGGATTGCAAATGAAGGAATTTTGTATATCACTATAAATTTTTTTTGGTTTTTCCTAATAAATTTGGCTAAAACTATTGAACTGAACAATAAGATTTTTTCTAATTATTTTTTTTGATAATAATCTTTAAAAAAAAATCAAAATATCAAACATACAATTTCACTATACTTTTTTTTATATAAACTAATTTTGATAATTACAAGACATAAAAATATTTGAACATAATTTTATGAACAGAAAAAATAATATATGAATAAATTCAAAAACAAACTTGTTTAGAATTCAAAAATAGTACATTATGATGTTAGGACGTAAAGCTAAAGATTTTGGACGGATGTGGAGTTTGCAAATCGAGGCGCTAACCTTTTTAAAATAAATCGTATTTTTTATTTTGTCCATACTACTTATATGCCAAGTTTCAGGAAAATCAAAAATGGTCAAGTTCAGGTTCATTCCATTGTGACATACGTAACATTTTTACCCTTTTCAACTCATACTTTTTCCTATTATTCATTTATAAGGATAAAGTAACATAAATTTCATAAAAAACATTTTATGAAATTTATGTTACTTTATGCTATTATGCAGGTAAGAAATACACTATTAATGAAAAAAGCAGTAAATTTATTATACATTAAGTAATAATAACAAAATTCAGTGCTGTGACCAACTGTGACCAAAAAAAAAGTACCACTGTAAAACTTACTCACACTTTCAAAGCAATTTCTCTGAAAGTATGCCTTCAATAAACTCAAATTTAGGTTTTTATAAAGCACAAGTCATGTGTTTTTAAATACGCATGTTTTTTACAAATGCTAAATACAGTAAGAGGTTCCCTTTAAATTGTGTGACCAACGTTACAGAAAAAAACACAAGAAAATAATGTATTTCTAACAACAATTTTATTACTTATTTATTTTTTTCCATCTGTTAAACAATTTATTTATTTACTTTCTATCGTTAGTATCAATAATGACGAGTAAGTTTCCAATTAGATTAATTTTTCCACACAACATAAACTTCATTGCAACTATTGAGGTTTATATTTCCATGGAATGACCCTTCGAACCTCGACTTTTTCACCTGCGTAGATCACTTTTTCATCAAATGCGGGTGAAGTTATTTCAAATACAACTGCTTCGTAACAACTCCGTTTGCTTGAATGATGGTCTTGCTTGGCGTACCTAACTGCGGCAGATATCATTAAAAGACAAAATCGCGAGACGAGGTTTTGCAACTTGAGATATTTGCTAGGAGTGAGCAAACAACTAAACGATCGTGACAGTCACCGAGAATGATTATTGAACCTTTTAAATTGTTTACTATATTGTCAAGTTTATTCAGATCACCTTCGATGGGTTTTCAAAACTGATAGGTGTTATCAAGACAAAACGTTCCACCACTGTATCTAATCTTTACGCAGATACTGTGTGGCCGTCGACAGATTCAAAGTCAGAGTACCCTTCATTGTTTATTAAAAAGGTAGCTTGCGTGTTCACTCCCAAACCATTTGTGAAAAAAGGCAATCTATCAAGATAAAAAAATGCCACACAATTTTTTTTTTGTTTTGGACCATCCTCTATCTAAATAGCCAAAAGAAAGATGTATGCCTGTGGGTTGGTTGGTTGTTGACAAAAACGCATAGAACTTGATAAAACTTAGGTATAGGATCCAGGTTAACTCGAAAATATATACGGTTTTAGTACTGTTGTCTGCGTACCAACTTCCGGTTTGTCATTTCCGGTTAAAACAATTTTTTTAGTGTCTATCTATCTACCCTACTGCCAACAAGGTAGTTTTTTTTAGTTTAAAGTTAAGTTTTCCATTAATATGATAAAGGTTTTATTAGCTTTTGGGGTACATTAGACAAAGGTTTGGGGGTTCACGAAAGATCAATAACATCTGTACCTGATTATTGAACTGGATGAAACTTGGTACATAAGCATTTAGTACGGTTCACAATAGTTTCACATCGCAACTGGTTTACTGGTTTTACACTTCCGGTAAACTTTTTTTTCCATTTTTTCAGTGTCTTCATTGATACTATAGCCTATAATAATGAAGTTATTATGATAAAAGTTATGAAAAGGTTTCAATTAGTGTGAGATGATCAACTTTTGGGACTCATTGATCAAAGGACTGACTTTTCACACTTTGTTTTAAAAGTTTGTTAGGAGCATACAGATTTCGTTCACTAATCAATTTTGATGACACTTTGACAAAAGATGGTGATTTAAATGACACAGAACTGATTAGTTTTTGGATGATTTTGGGATAAGTGGTTGGGGTCGTAGGGGCACCTGTTTGTTGAAACATCAGTTCCTGATAATTAATTTTGATTACACTTGGTATATATGCTTAGAGTATCATTTGTATTAGCCCTGCATTCCAACTTCCGGTTTGTCACTTCCGGTAAACATTTTTTTTTTGCGTTTTCTATTCGTACAACCGAATTTATGTCTGTTAGGATACTACTTTTTTAATGTTTTTATAACTAAAACTACGTGAAATATATAACATCTGTTAGTCCTTTATTGAAGTTGAAGACATATTCTCTATATTTTCAATTTTTTCAATTGCCGTATCTAGCAGTTTTAATAGCAAGACGAAATGCTCTTAAAGATACTCTTTGCGATCCCTCAGAGGTGATTGGTCCTGGGACTTAGCTAGCTCTTATAACTTAAAAGCTTAACCTTTATAAAAGCTTGTTTCCCTGGAGAAACTTATAGTTTATCGATCTTTCAATACACTAGATATCTTAGCTATTCTAAAAACATTTTCAAAAGAACTTGCACCAACCCTCACCAAAATATTTTATAAATCCTATAAATCTGGTATTTATCCATCCTGCTGGAAGTTGGCCAATGTCCAGCCTGTCCCAAAAAAAGGAACGAAATGTGATATTTCAAATTATAGACCAATAGCCTTACTCCCAGTCATGTCTAAAATATACGAGCACTATATTAATTCACACATATCCAAATTTTTGGAAGACAACCATTTGATATCTGACAGCCAATACGGTTTTAGAAACAAAAGATCAACAACCGATCTATTGAACTATGTGGCACATATTTGGAATAGCATACTTGAGAAAGGTGGTGAAACGTACGTAATCGCATTAGACATCTCAAAAGCATATGATCGAATTTGGCATGCCAACTTGATCAACAAGCTCGTTGCGTACGGTTTTCATCCCGCAGTCGTGAAGTTGATTCAAAATTTTCTGTCTAACCGATACATCTCGGTATCTATAGATGGCTTTTCTTCTGAGTCCAAATTAATTAACGCTGGTGTACCCCAAGGCTCAGTTTTATCTCCCACTTTATTTTTAATTTATATCAACGAACTGTTGCAAATCACCAGTAACCCAATAAATAGTTTTGCAGATGATAGTACACTGCACAAGTCATTCGTCCCCCTATCTTCAAAGGGTAAAATGCATGAACGAATAAATCCCGTCCGGAGAGACGCTGCCATAAATGTAAACGAGGACCTAAAAAAAGTCGCCGATTGGGGTGACAAAAATTTGGTCAATTTTAATTCCACCAAAACACAGCTATTGATTGTTTCCAGATCAAAGACCGAGCTTCCCAACGATATTTCAATTAATATGTGTGACGACCAAATACGCGAATGTCAAAGCATTCGTTTATTGGGAGTCACAATATCCAATGACTTACTCTGGAACGATCATATAATGGCCATGGCAAAGAGCGCGTCAAGAAAACTCGGCCTCCTCAATAGATGTAAAAAATATTTTACTCCGCAAATATCGTCACCAGCAGTGCTCGGATGAAATCAGGTCCATAATGCCTCAGACATATGTTTTTCCCCGTTTTACTCGTCAATCGGTTTGTGCGGGCGGTCGAACTGTCGAGATTACTCACTGTCATAGTAATAGAATGCAAAGAGATTTCTTTGTGCGTACATCGTACACATGGAATGCTTTGCCCGAATCAATAGTCTCGAGTGCTTTCAATCTACAAAGATTTAAAAAAAGCGTCCACCTATACCTCAAGACGCATGTTGTTGTGCGACCTACGTCTTAAAAGGTATCTATGTGTTGTTGTGACACATTTTGTAATTCCTACTACACAACACTTCTTATTAAAAAAAAAAAAAAAAAAAAAAAGTGAGATCCGCCAAAGAATCATTGGCCTATTGAAGTATATAATCTATTCACTATTTTTCTATAAGCTAAAATGAAATACATATAAACAATTTTCATTAAACAAACAAAAACTTGAATTAATTAAAATAATAAATCGATTTTATAATAATGAAAAGTTCCTTAACACTCGTCGCCAAAGGATGATATCCAAATATGTAAATCTTAAAATAACTAAATAATATCTCTAAAAATAAGAGTTAAAAACATTGTCTCAATTAGTCATTAAAACATATATATAAGAAAAAGTTATTTTAAGTTAAAAAATTTTAATTATGCTGACAAAAATAAATACAAAAAAACCCTCTCGCACGATAAAATTATATATTTTATTTTTCTAAAATAATTACACTAAAATATCAAGTGTGATGATGAATTCATTAGAAGTAAATTTTCTTATAGGTTGGTTTTCTTAAAGAATTCTTTTATTTTTTTGTTAAAAAACAAACGATTTTTAGTTAAGGAATTTATTTATTTATAAAACAGAAATTGTAACTTTTATTTTTGATCTTGGAATTTAGATCGGTTGCATTTTTTAAAAAAAATTTAAATTCAAAGTGGTCTGCTGTGTTAGTTAGATTTTGTTATAATATATTATTATAAGAATTTTTTTAAATTAGCGGTTGTGTTGGTTTCTTTAATAATTTTAATTAAAATAAATTTAATTATTTTATTTTTAAACTTAACTTCAATGACGTGATTTCACCATCGATTCTATATAATATAATTGAGCATAAACAAATTACTAAAAATAGGTTGTACTTAATTTTTATTAACTCTTTCATTGATTTGATAAATTAAAGAATTTAAATTATTTCAAATAATGAATTATATAAAAAATAAAATTTTAAAGAAATTATGAAATAAGAATATCTTAGATAAGAAATTTGATGACATTTAAGAAATTTAAAATTCAGCAGATTTTGTTATAAGCAATTTGTTATTACGATTACTATTGGATATAAGCCAATACATACTATTGGATTATGTTTTGAAGATTGGTCATAAAAAAAATATTTTAAGTGGCGCCTATTAAAAAGAGGTCATTGTTTGATAAGTAAGAGTAAATATGTCAGTACCTGTGTGACGGTTTTTGGTAAGTATATGTATATGTGACATGACCCTTGCGTATATGTATATGTGACATTTCTTTTATTGGTTTTATTCCAGTATAGTGAGTCATTGTTTTAAGAAATATTCTTTTTTGCTTTGCGAATTTTTGTTTTTCTTCCTTAGTTTTTAACAATATTTTTTAGGGTTCCGTACTTTAAAAAAGTAAAAACCTACCCTATTGGTGAGACTTCGGTGTCCGTCCAAATTTCTACATAATCGATTTTCTCACAAACTGTAAGTGCTATCAACTCGAAGTTTTCAGTTATTAAATCTATTTGTTCAGCCTACTGAAACCAAAAAAATTGCAAATATTTGTATTTTTTATATTCTTTAGATTTTATTCTATTTTATAGACATAGATAAGGAGATAGTAAAACAAATGTTTTTAAGGAATCGAGTTTGATTTAGAAAAATCGATAAAGATTGAAATATTTTAAAAAGAAATTCAATAAATTATCTACTGCTTTGTTTTTGAGTTATTTTATTAGCAAAAACGTGTAATTTTATTTTCCGGATCTCTGAACCTTGACGAAGGAGGTGTCATATGAAAGGTGCATTTTTTTTTCATTCCAAAATAAATTTGTTTGTACTTTTGCGAAGACTTTACGTTTTTGATTTATTTCAAAAATTGTTTTTTTAGAAGAACTATTCTCGTAGAAAATTATATACACAGAACCCTCGACGAGCGAGTTATATTTGCACTTGTCCGACTTTTACGAAAAATGTATTTACAAAAATTTAATGTAAATTATTTTTTTTATTTTCAGGTAAGAAATATACGACACTGAAATTATGGGATTTAGAATAAGAAATTAGGAAAAGTTTCTTTTCGATAATAGAATAATCTAAATGTTAAGATAAGTTTAGATTCATATTTGAGTATTTAACTTAATTTTTTTTAGTTACATTTTTTCAGCATTTATTATTATGTTTGTATTTTGAGCCGGTAGGATCATCTTGATATTTACATCCACACAAAAAAATTAAATCTTATTCCAACTTGTTTTCACCTTTTGTTACGTTTTGGGTGTGCTTAAGCCCCCTTCCCCTTGGAGGAATTATAATTGTCCAAATTTTTAGTCACCAATTGTTGCCATAGAAATTTTTTTCGATCCTTTATCATAACAATGGAGTTGGGGGCTTAATGAAACACTACAGTTATAGAGATTTGGTTCTTCAAATACTTAAGACAAAAGCACAGAACAGGGTTATTTCGCGTCTTGCGCTAACCATCTATATCTGCAAAGTATTTTATTACACATTTTTATTCGTAACCCTTGAATGAAGTTATGTCATCAAGCGATTAAAAAATCAAACGCCAGAGTCGATAATATTTATTATTTTATTAATTTTAATTTTGTGGTTACTCTTTGGTGCCTGTTTCCGAAGAAATTCAAAAAACTAAACACAATTTTGTACTTATTTGCATGCCTAGATAAAAATGTTCTACTTTACAACAGCAAATAAGTAATCACTTCACGACCGCTCGACATAGTCGCCATCTTTCAAACATTTGACCATTTTGTAAAGGTTGTGAAAACAAGTTTGAATTTTGCAAGCCAAAAAATAGTAAATTAAACAAAATTAATGAAATTTTGAGTCATAAGCCTAATCTGAAATCTTGATTAAATGAAGAGGAAGTCCAATGACATCGGATACTTGAGTTTCACATGAAAATGGCTAAGTCAGAAGTAACACCCTTAGTTCTCACTGTGCACGGTATCGGCAGATAAACTTTATTCAATCTTATGGAGGTCTTTTTAAGAGTTAATTTTTTTAAAGAGAGAAAAGAAAACAGAATCAAGTATAGAACCCTGTGGCACTCCTGATGTCATCGGGAGAATCTCGGGAAAAAAGTCAGCATATACTGTGTATTGAAATCTATCGTGCAAATATGACGTAACGAATGAAATTGCTGTAGAAGATAAATTGTACTTTATTGCCAATTTTTCAATAAGTCATGATCAACCAGCTCGAATGTCCTGGAAAAATCTAACAAAACAAGAGCGACAACTAGTTTTTCATCAAACTTTTGAATGACGTCAACAGAAACACTGAGAAACGTGCTTCGGTGCTGTGTTTTTGACGAAAGCCAGATTGACGTTCAATTCACAACCCGAACTTCTGAATATGGGCAAGAATTTGATCTTTCATGATTGATTCGTTTTTTTGAAAGAGCAATTTAAGAACTTTTAGAGAAATATCATCAAGATCAGTTGCATTTGATTAAATACTTATACTAGAAGATATAGTTTCAATCCATGTCAAATTGCAAAATTGAAAACAACTTGGTCCATTCGAAGTTCGTCCAACAGCTTTAGCTAAAGAACGATTGTTGAAGGTATACACGGGAACTGGTTAGGGCTGTTATGGGATCAGATATAAAATTAGAATTAATCTCATTTGGACTAAAAGGGATATGGACAGGATCTATCGTTCCATGTATACCGGAATTTTAAATTGCTTCCACAACTCTATGGAGTCTAGGTTCTTGGAAATATACTTATTCATAAAATCTAGTTTAGAATATTTAATTTTTTATTTGTTTCGTTTGCTTTGTTTTGAAGGGGGACATAGGAAAGGTGTCTTGCGAATTCTTGACCTTACCCATATTCGGTATGCTTGATTTCTGCGATTTATGAAGTATTCAAGCGCTGGATTGAACCAAGTTTGATTTTCTCTGTCGGGGTAATTTGTTTGAGAGGCACTAAAACATTGAAAGGATTAGAAATAGTAGTATTTAAGAAATACAATAGGTCATCAGTGAGGATAAACGATAAAAATCATTCAAAGGATAATCCAAAAGGATTGAAGTCACTGTGCTAATTTATTATTTTATTAATTTTAATTTTGTGGTTACTCTTTGGTGCCTGTTTCCGAAGAAATTCAAAAAACTAAACACAATTTTGTACTTATTTGCATGCCTAGATAAAAATGTTCTACTTTACAACAGCAAATAAGTAATCACTTCACGACCGCTCGACATAGTCGCCATCTTTCAAACATTTGACCATTTTGTAAAGGTTGTGAAAACAAGTTTGAATTTTGCAAGCCAAAAAATAGTAAATTAAACAAAATTAATGAAATTTTGAGTCATAAGCCTAATCTGAAATCTTGATTAAATGAAGAGGAAGTCCAATGACATCGGATACTTGAGTTTCACATGAAAATGGCTAAGTCAGAAGTAACACCCTTAGTTCTCACTGTGCACGGTATCGGCAGATAAACTTTATTCAATCTTATGGAGGTCTTTTTAAGATTTAATTTTTTTAAAAAGAGAAAAGAAAACAGAATCAAGTATAGAACCCTGTGGCACTCCTGATGTCATCGGGAGAATCTCGGGAAAAAAGTCAGCATATACTGTGTATTGAAATCTATCGTGCAAATATGACGTAACGAATGAAATTGCTGTAGAAGATAAATTGTACTTTATTGCCAATTTTTCAATAAGTCATGATCAACCAGCTCGAATGTCCTGGAAAAATCTAACAAAACAAGAGCGACAACTAGTTTTTCATCAAACTTTTGAATGACGTCAACAGAAACACTGAGAAACGTGCTTCGGTGCTGTATTTTTGACGAAAGCCAGATTGACGTTCAATTCACAACCCGAACTTCTGAATATGGGCAAGAATTTGATCTTTCATGATTGATTCGTTTTTTTGAAAGAGCAATTTAAGAACTTTTAGAGAAATATCATCAAGATCAGTTGCATTTGATTAAATACTTATACTAGAAGATATAGTTTCAATCCATGTCAAATTGCAAAATTGAAAACAACTTGGTCCATTCGAAGTTCGTCCAACAGCTTTAGCTAAAGAACGATTGTTGAAGGTATACACGGGAACTGGTTAGGGCTGTTATGGGATCAGATATAAAATTAGAATTAATCTCATTTGGACTAAAAGGGATATGGACAGGATCTATCGTTCCATGTATACCGGAATTTTAAATTGCTTCCACAACTCTATGGAGTCTAGGTTCTTGGAAATATACTTATTCATAAAATCTAGTTTAGAATATTTAATTTTTTATTTGTTTCGTTTGCTTTGTTTTGAAGGGGGACATAGGAAAGGTGTCTTGCGAATTCTTGACCTTACCCATATTCGGTATGCTTGATTTCTGCGATTTATGAAGTATTCAAGCGCTGGATTGAACCAAGTTTGATTTTCTCTGTCGGGGTAATTTGTTTGAGAGGCACTAAAACATTGAAAGGATTAGAAATAGTAGTATTTAAGAAATACAATAGGTCATCAGTGAGGATAAACGATAAAAATCATTCAAAGGATAATCCAAAAGGATTGAAGTCACTGTGCTAATGTCAATATGTGAATAATCACGAATACAGATACAGTAACACCTCCTACCCACTGGTGACCTAGGTGACCATATCGTATGGAAATATAACGAGATCGGGATTAGAAAGCCCAGGAAGTCCTATTTGAAAACAATTTTTATATGTCTTTCCATTCGGTTTGTGATAAGCAAATCAATACATGACTGGTTTCTTATACCATAAGGTGAAATGCTGGGGCATTAGAAAAAAAGAAAAGTCGATTTCCAATAATAACTTAAAGTTAGCAGTAAGACCAGAGTTAGAGTTAATGTTAGTATTAAAAGCCCCGATCACTATAATGTCTTCGTAAAGGGGCATAATTGTATCAAGAACTGATTGAAGATTACTGCGATTATCAAATTGATTTGGTTGCGGATTGTAAACAATCCCAAAGAGTAATTTACGAGCGGAAATATGAAGTTCGAGAAATAAAAATTGTAAACCAGATGTGATAGATTCCTTGTTAATCAGGGTTTGCATTTCAACTGTTGAAAGGGAACTACGATCGACAGATCTGTCTACAACAAAACGAAAAGTAGTTGAGAGGTTGTCGTTGAACGTAACATAACTTGTGTATGGAACATTCTTAATGATTTCTTCAGAGATGCCAGATTACTTTGACGAACATACTGCCGATATATAAGAAAAAATAGATTATTTCGAACATCAGAATTACTAAAAGAAGTTATTAATGTTGATGTATTTTTAATTCTGAAGACAATGAAGTCCAATTCATTTATGGTAATTTTCAAGGCAATATTTATTACATGGCTCTTTAGGCATTGAATTCCATTAAGTTTAATATCGATAGACCGCTATTCAGCCTCAAGCGCATCAATGCGTCATAGAAAAGAAGCGGACTCATGGACGAACTCAAGCTTGATTGAAGAGCTGGGATAGAAGAGACGGTTTACAAGCTGAATACAGTCAGGGCGTGATCGATCAGGGGCGGATCAATCCAGCCAGAGTTAGAAC
>CAVNZG010001449.1:0-120715 GCA_963693315.1 Diogma glabrata
TAATATTTCTGGAATGTATTTTGAAAATATATTCCAGTTTTGGTACATCACATCTTTCTCAGGGTAAATTGTTAAAAAATCGATGTTTATCTGTAATAGACATTAAATAATATATATATTTGATCACTATATGGAAATTATAAAGCTCATTACCATTTCAAGCGCAAGGGTATCTTGATACAGAATGGCCATTGTATTGTAAGAATGTTTGTTATAGTGCTGTTATTATTTGCCATCATAAAATCCATTCTAAATTTTGAGGAAAGGTTCCATTTGCGTTTCACTTCCTCTCAGGGACTTCTGAAGCTTTTTAGAATTTCTGTAATTTTCATATTTTCTACATTGTTTTCAACTGAAAGAACGTAGCCATTATAAAATTTGAATTTATGCTTTAAACATTAAAACTATCAACCTGGTCTACAGGGCTATCGTTAACAATCTACAATAAACTATCTGCAGGGCTATCGTTAACATATGTTGAATATGTGTCAACAATTTTTCAAAGCGACAAATTCCTTTTATTTTTACATCTATTTGTGAGTTTGGTACCGATCGTACAATTTTCTTTTTGGAGGAAGATGACCTCTTCCAACAAAATAGGTACTCTGAAATAGAAAAATAAATGAAGTGCTTAATCTTTACACGCTGTTGAAGTAAAACTTCTTTGGCTACTGTGGCAGGTATTATTAATAATATTAAATATAAAATAAAATAGATATGTCATATACTTACTGGTGATTCAGTAGGAAACAATAATATTATTTCTTCTCAAATTTTTCTACATTGTGAGACGCTGAGTTGCAACTGGTAAATTTTTCGACGTTAAAACTCAGATTCTAACTCAGCTTAATTTAGTACAGTTTACGAAAACGTAATAATTTTTTAACAAAAAGCAAAGATTTATTTAGAATTTAACTCACCCATTCTTTATTAATTATCCTTTCCGGAAATTCATATGCATTACGCTCGAAATTTTTTTTCCCGAAATTTATTGTATTCCCTACTCTTAAAAAGTTTATATCATCAGAAATCGATCTAATAGGATTTAATAAATAATAATATATAATATAAATGCTTGCAATATTAAATAAAAATATTCAATTGCTTACCTGTTAAATATTTAAATAATTTAATGTTTTATATTTATTTGCCTTTTCTTCAGAAATCTATAATTGCGTTCCACTTCACTAAGAAAACACGTTTTAAATGGAATTAAATTTAAATGCAATTCTTAAATGAAGCTTGGAATTTAACAAAATGCTCTTTTATTTTAAAATAGCACTACATACGTATAACAATTCTTTCAATTTGATTGCTCTGTTACTTTAGCTTAGAATCGTAAAATCAATTTGTCTTAACAAAGCGCTCTGTTATTATAATATATTTTTAACAGAGTGTATGTAAAATGTTTTTACCATTGTTAATATTTAATAAAATTAAAGTACAGCTATGTTAAAATAACTAAAGCCATATAATTTTAACAAAACCAATGCTTGTTTGCAAAATGTATTTGCTTAGGTAAAATAACGAAGCGATTTTTGTATTAATAACATAATTGAAAAAAATTAGCAAAGTCAATTTTATTGAAACGTAACAAAAACTATGTTATTTTAACAAAAATACTTTAACAAAACCAATTTGGTTATTATTACGTAGCTTTTTTTCTCAGTGAATAGTTGGCAGGTAAACGAATTGGTAAGTGAAACTTTGAAACGTTTGGTATGTGAAACTTTGTAAATTTTTGTGCTGTCTATTTCGTTTTTAAAAAAATTGGTTTTTCAGTTCCTGAAGCAGATTCATCAGAACATGTAAAAATTTTGTTCGATGAACAGAGTAGTTGGGCTGAAATTGAGTCTGCATGGGACAGGACTAAACAACTGAGACTCAGCGACATTTAAAAATTAAAATCAACTTCGGAAATTTTAACCTAATGGAAGCAATTTAAATTACCGCTTGGTTATAAACTGGTAATTAATAATTCAATATTAGTATATTTCAATAACATTTTAATTATAATACTATTCCTTTTAAAATTTTCAGATAGAGATTTATTTCAAAGCGGAAACATTAAAAGCCAGCGATTTTGGTTGTAAATTACCAACATTTATTTAGAAAGCTCAGCCCATTTTTTAAGAACAAATTAAAGATGAAAAGTTAAGAGAGATTGTTGAAAAGCTTCGCAATACACAGAATATACGACAGAAAGTAAGTTTTTTAAATTTGTTTTTTTGGCTCCAAAAACTTGAAAAACAGAATTCCATTCAAATTTTACAGCAACAGAATTTTTTGCGGTCAAATTTGTATGAAATTCTGTTTCTGTTTCTGATGTATTTGAATATCCAACTGTAAGTTAAAAAGTTGTTTTTGGACATGTCATTTGTAATTTTTAGGGTTCCGTTTTTTATACGGAACACTTGGTGAGAGTACAATGTGTTTTTCACATTATGTCGATTATCTCGTGAACCATTGATCCGATGAACTTAAGATTTGAGGTGCTTATAAAACTAACCTATCCACACAAGATAACGGGTTAAAAATAAATAAAGTTATTATTTATTTATTTATTTATTCAAAAGTTATTGTCCTTGAACCTGTCGGTTCTTGGGGACTGTATATAAAAATTTAATAGGAATATAAAGAAAAAAATTCTAATAGTGTGTTGTGTGAAAAAAAAAAAGAAACAATTATAAACAAAAATAATAATAACAATAATAACAAAACTATTATCAAGTAGAACAAAAAAAAAAAAAACATAATTACAAAAGTAATTGTAAATTGTTACAATTAATAGTTTAAGAAGCATTAATAATTAAAAGAAAAAGAAAAAAAATTAAAGATTAAAATTATTAGAGATGATCAATAAAATAACAAAATTAAAATTATAATTTAGAAAAGAAATAAGATTTGAGTTGTTTTTTATATTGTACTGTGTTCTCAATTTTTATTTTTTCAGTTAAATCGTTGTAGCATTTGATTGCACCATATAAAGCTGAAAATTCGCCATAACTCTGAGAATAAATTTTTATATTTTTTATCAAGAAACCAGTACTCCTGGTATTATAGCCTGAGTTTAGAAAATTTATTTTGGTATTAGAGAGTATTAATTTGTTGATGATGTTATTACAGTGATTAGCTGCATTTAATTTATATAAATCTTGTATTAGTAGTATTTGATATTTTGAATGAATTTCAGCAGTGGATGTTCTCCAATTTAAGGAAAATAAGTTTTTTATAGCACGATTTTGTAATACTTGTAAACTTTGAAGTTTTTCTTTATAATTATTACCCCATATCACAATTCCATAGAGAATGTATGGCTGAAACATTGAGTAAAAAATATTTCTTCTTAAATCCGTTGGTAAATTATTACTAATTTTTCTAAATATACCAGTTAGTGGCACTAATTTGTTTTTTATGTGTTCAAATTGCAACTCCCATTTCATATCATTGTCAAAATATATTCCAAGATATTTAAAATTTAGAACTTTTTCAATTTTTTCATTATTATATGTAAGGTTAAGTTCAATAGAGTTATGAATTCTAAATAGCATATATTTCGTTTTAGAGGTATTGATTGTCAATTTATGAAGAGTCATCCATTCAAATATAATGTTTAAGTCGTTATTCATTTGGTTTTGCAGAGAATTTAGATCATCTGAATCATATACTATTGCTATATCATCTGCATATAGATACATTGTCCCATTTAATATTAGATGTTTTAGTGTGTTAATATATATATTAAATAAAGTTGGTCCTAAACACTGCCTTGTGGTACTCCAAAATTAACAGATGATAGCTCACTTTGTATAGATTCAGATGTTGTGTATTGATATCGTTCTTTTAAATAGTTTTCAAACCATTTTAAACTTTTTCCACTAATTCCTATTTCAAATAATTTCAATTGTAATATTGATCGATCAACAGTATCAAAGGCTTTGGTAAGATCATAAAAAATGATTCCAACTAATTTTTTTCTATCTATTCTATTCTGTATATCAGCAGTTATATCAAAAAGTGCTGTTGTGGTTCCAGATTGCCGACGAAATCCATATTGTTGTTTGAATATTATGTTATTTTCTTCTAGATAATTCGTCAGCTGATCATTAACAATATTTTCAAGAATTTTTTCATTAATTGGTAATAAATTAATCGGCCGAAAATTACTGACATTAGATTTATCTCCACATTTAAAAACTGGTGTTACTTTAGATATTTTCATTTTATTTGGTATTATTCCTTCATCAATAGATTTGTTAATAATTTTGGCTATTTGCGGTGCTAATTTAAAATAATTATTTTTAATGACGTCAGTTTGAATGTCATCAAAACCAGTTGATTTTGAATTATTTAAATTTTTAATAGTAATGCAAATTTGTTGGTCAGTAACTGGTTTAAAATTAAATTCTTTATCAGTATTTTTGGATAGAACATAATGTTTATGAGGATGTTGTTTACTTAAAGTTTCTCCAATATTACTGTAATAATTGTTAAATTCATTTAACTTAGCCAATTTATCTTCTGTCGTGTCAATGTTTTCAAATATTTCATTACGTTTAAAATTTGGTGGACCTTGCATCAATTCTTTCACGATGTTCCATCGTTTTCTAGGATCATTTGCTTGATTGAATTTATTTAAAAAGTATTCCTTCATTTTCGATTTTTTTAAGCTAGAAAGTTTTTCATTCCAGATTTGGTATTGCAATTTTATGTGACTATCATTAGGATTTTTTCGTTTTTTGGTATACCAATATGATTTAGTTTTGATAATTTCTGAAAGTTCTCTATCAATCCACGGCAGATAATTTGTTTTATTATACTTTAATTTAATTTTTTTGGTACAAGCAATTATAACAGATTGTATAATTGATATAAACTCATTATATATTGAATTTAAATCATTATTTCCATCTGTTTCAAAGTTTTGTTCATTTATTTTGTCTACCAATTTGTTTTTATCAATAAATTGAATCTCTTTTGATTGTTTTATTTGCCTCGGTTGTGTGTATGATAAGAATTCATAAAAGATAACATTATGATCAAATCTATTATATGGTATCTGGTTTATTATTATGTTTTGATGTAGTTTGTTAACTATACAATGATCTAAGCAGCTATCATTTCGTGTAGGCTGTGAGCTACATAAGTAATTCCCACTGGCCGTGAGTAATTCAATATAATGTTTTGTATAAGAGGTATCCATTTTGATTATATTTATGTTAAAATCCCCAACTATTATGTTTGTTTTTCTCAAATTATTTATATATAATTGTGCTTCAAGTAATTTGAAAAACTCATTGATATCAGTTTGATTATAATTTGGAGTTCTATAAATGTTTGTGATTGTAAAATTATGTTGTGAGCTATTTGGTTGTATTAATTCAATTGTAACAATATTGGCGATGCTACTCTCTACTATATTTGTAGTCTTAAAATTGAGTGAATTGTGAACTAATATACTGCATCCACCATACCCATCACTTCTAAAGGAATGAATACCAGTATAGTTACCAATGTTGAAAAATTTTACGGTTTGTGGTTTTAACCAGGATTCTGTTATTGCTATTATGTCAATCTTATGCTTTATACTTAAAAGAAAGTATTCAATATCATATTTTTTATGCAATACACTACGGGCATTCAGGTAAAGTATTTTAAGGGATAGATTTTTCTCAAATCTTATTTCTGTAACATTATTTAATAGGTTGTTTTTTATAGTGGGTTGTGTTGGTACGTTAAAATTTATGTCATATTGTTTATTCGACATTTTCTAAATCTTCTCTTTTAAAAATGTTAAAAGTTTTAGAATCAGAGGTTTTTCTGACTTTAACAATACCATTTTTAACCCAAGCATATTCAATTTTGTTATTTCTGCGATCATCTCTAGCTAATTTAAATAAGTAGGAATTATATGGTGTTAATTTTTCGTTTATAAAAATTGGCAAATCATGTCTAACATTTGTTTTATCAGCACTGTGATTTTTTTTTTGATGCTTCTCTCTGTAAAAAGTTTTATTTTTCATGATTATTTCATTTTTCATATTTACATTTTTTAATTTGACTGTAATTGTTTTATGCAGTTTTGAATGTTTAGAATATTTTCCTGATTTTCTATAAATATTTACTATATCAGTTACTTGTATGTTTGCATTAATTTTTTTAACATGGTTAATAACAATTTCAGATAAAGATTCATTTTCTACTTCAGGAATACCATCTATTTCTAGGGTTTTTTTGAATTTTTGTTGTTTAATCTTTTCTAATTCAGCCATGGTAATATCGAGTTTTTCTTTAAGCTCGCAATTTTCGTTTTGAAATTTCAGATTTGCTTCAATAAGTTTTTTAATAGTTATATGAATTTCATCAATAGTGTTAATTTTAAGAGTGACGTCACATTGCCATTTTAATATTTGTTCTAATTTATTTAAAACAATATCATTGCTAGAACTCAGATATGTATCATTTGCTAAATGTATTGCATCATTATTCATGATTTTAATGTTTTCGATATTTGCAATTTCCTCACTATCTGATATTTCTTCTATATTATTAAATTTTTCAGCTCGCGATTTGTCAAATTCTGATTCACAGTTTTCACATTTCCATATAGCTGTTTTAAGAGCTAGTTTTTTGTAAAACTCAATCTCTATTCCAGCACAAGTTCGATGAAAATATTGACCACATATTCCGTCACATTTCAGATATTTAAAATTTTTATAATTTAATTTCTTTTCACACACAACACATAAATTTTTTACATCCGCCATCCTAGATTTCATAGCTTACTTTTTGTTAAAAATTGTTTCTAATTGATAATTTAATAAAAAAACTTGTGGTTGAAAATAATAACAAATGAAAATGGTGAAAAGGGAAATTGAATATGACATATCAGTGATCACCATTTGATATGCCTCTCTTCATACAATATCGAAAGTTATGTTCTCTCTATATTTGTATATACTATAAAGAAACAGTTAGATTTTGCGGTAGATTTTTTTCTGTTTTTATGGTTCCGTACTTTGGAGAAGTAAAAACGGACCCTATGGGTGAGACTTCAGTTTCCGCCCAAATTTGTAATCGATATTCTCACAAACTATAACAAACTAAAAGTTGGAAGTCTACACGGAAAGTGATTCGAAAGCCAAGTAATAGTGATGGTAATTTTCGTACCATTCCGTTTGGTCGTAGGCCATTATCGCGGCTTTTAGAGTTTGATGACGATGTTCGATGAGGCCGGTACATTTGGGATTGTAACTTTAGTGCGCCTACGTTTGAAACCGATTAATGAAGGTACTCAAAAACGAGGAATCCAATAAGAGTAATCTGTGATATCCGAGATGTGGAGAATTTAGCCAAAGTGCATAAGGAGGTTAGTGTCTTGTTAGTACAAGATATCGATTTTAAATGTCCACTAAAAGGCAGTATTTATTGAGTAAATCATTGGCGGTAACATTGGCGATAACAATGGTCTGACAAACCGCTCGTCTGAGACGAATGTTTGATTTAAGGGTCCGTGTACCATAGGTGCTAACTTTAATCACGTTAGTGGCGTAAAGGAAGAACTCTAATTTCCAGGAGAGTTTTTCTCCCCATTTGTTGGAATAACCAACGCTGCAGCAACTTTATCAGCTAGAAAACGCTTACGCGAAGAAGCTTTGAGTACTAGGAGATGAAGTTGGGAGAAATAGTCATCACACGCCGTCACATGAGAAGAGTCTACTCGTTTTTTGAAGAAGATGAGGCAGATAAGTTAAAGTGCTTTTGGAAAATATTTGCTCTTTGAGTCGCATTTTTGGGCTCTTTCCTTGAAAGTGTGATAATGGTAGCAAATACCATCTAACAATTCAGTTTGCAATCGGAACCGAGGTTTGATGGGAGAGCGATAATGTTGATTGACGTTTATATTGCGATTGCCGTTTCGATCCTTAGATCTACTGCGGTATTGGTGAGGAGGTTGAGAGGCATTTTGAATTTGAATGGCATTGAGAAGTTGTGTTTCCAATATCTGAAATTTTTTCTCAAGTGACATGATCTCACTTGTTGAAGAGGAGGAAGAAGAAGAAGCGGTAGGGTTAGATACAGCATGTATTTGCGAACCCCTTAGGGCTTAGGAAGTTCTCTGCTATCTCTACAGTCTTCTGAAGATCCTTATTGACGATAGCGATAGCAGGGTGGACAACAGGTGAAAGTTTTCCACCCAAAGGACTTTTAGAACTGCCTCTGAAAAGGTATTCTGGGATTTGGAAGTCGGCAGTCACATTTGGAGTATTTATGAGGGCTTAGATCCCCTAGATCCATACTGCGTATTACTTTGTGTATGCGATAAGAAGTGCTGCTGGATAGGCGGGCTATACAAGCCTCTTTGAGACAGTCATAAGGGATATCTTGGTCGGGTTTAACCAAGATATCACTGACTTATTTCGACAGGGTGGGCGTAATAATACTAGGTAGGTGCCATACTTATTTTGTTGGGACTTGACTTCTCGCCCTAATAAGAATTGTCTTTTTAGGGTGTGATCAAAAGCTCTGGTGTTGCAGATCAAAAAGAGTGAGTTTTAATAACTGCATGGTCGATTTGTGGCATAGCTGCCGAAAAAGTTGCAGTTGGGAGAGGTTGAGAAGACGCAGCAGGAGCTGGGGAGGCTTCAAGATTTGAAGATGTACCTCCACAACTTTTTTCTAACAGAGTGGCTGCGACCAGTGCCTTAAGCTGGTCTTCTGTAACCGTGAAGGTTTTGGGTTCGGAAGATGTTGCAGTTTCCTCAGATCCTGGGTTACTTGCTGAAACTCCTGGTCACATGGAGTGGCGGAAAATTCTATTTTTGACGAAAACTAGGTACAAGAATGTTGCGGTGCTTAACACTTCAGTGTCGTGTTGGTTTGCGGTAATCAACGCAGAGAAAGCAACCACCAGAGTTAAACGAATGGAAAAAAATTCTTTACGCACATGCACATTGTAGTATAACAAAAATAAAATTATTTATTACAACAAAAATAAAACAAAGCCCAGCTAGGAAAAAAAAAAAACCTGGCTTTTTATTTAACGTGCTCCTGTTGTCGGGGGTCACCAGTTATAGTAGCTGGAAGACCTACAATGGCATAAATGACCTACAATGTGACTTATAAATAAAATATACGATATGTATGAAAATTTGTACATCACACCTTGCAAATATTCCATGTTGACGTTGGTATTTTAAATTAATTAGCTTGTAAAAAGCTAATATAATTAGACACAGCTTCTCCACGGAAATAATACACAATTTTTAAATAAACTTTATTATCGTTTTGTTTCCTATTAAATACTTTTTCTCAAAACTTTTTTAATCCAAGAAAAAAATTTGTAAAATGGAGCAAAACTTAGATAAAATCTTTAATTTCTAACACAATGAAAATCTATTTCAACAAAACCTCATTATGTATCTCCTAGAAATAAAAACTGGAACAAAACAATGCACAACATTATCTTAAATTCAAATAATAATAATAATAATAGCAATCAATTAATTAAGCTAAAATAAAAATAAAATGGTACAGTTTCTTACATTATCTATACGTCTTCGAGCTTGACAATATGATATTTTTTTTTTGTAAACTTATCATTTCTTTTTGTTTTTTAAATCAAAAAAATCTCATCATCATTATCATTTCGTATTCTTATGCTCATCATAGAAAAGAAACGAAATTCTATTCGTTTTCTAATCCATTCTTATCATATTTTACAAATCAAGCTCTTCAATATTGTTTGTGCTATTATGGGGTTTTATTGGCAGAAAAGAAAAAATAATTTGATTGCGTGATTATTTTTTTTTCTTTGTGTTCCTATTTTTAATTTTTTGCAAAGAGATGAAAAGGCTATCAGTTATCTTAATTTCAATCAATGGTAATGATGAGATTGTAAAGAAATTAGGAATTTAATTCAAAAAGTTTTTGTTGTTTAAAATATTATGTAAAAAAATAATTGTGGATGTATCTGAATAAAATTCAAATCCCATAGCTTCACATCCTATGTCTCTTTCATGTAAATATCTGAAGTGGGGTTTGTCTAGTTAGCTTTCATTCATTATAACAACCTGTAGCAAATGCTAGCTACTTCGATGTATTTCTGCAAGTTTTTATACCTTAATGGTGCAATTGTGGGGTAAGACACGCCAGAAAGTACCAACAATGGGCCGGGTCAAGATGATTTTTCTAGGTGATATTGAATTATCTCAACACCATGATGGTCACTTAATTTCAACAATCGGACTGTGCCATTTGAGTTTAATGTCTGGAAAGCTTCACTATATTCTTTATTAGAAATTGTGACACAATAAGATAATTTTCTTTATGGAACAAACCCCTGGCTGTGCATTTAAGATATATTTAGGGTAAAATCCAATTTATTAATCCAAATTTTCTTAACTAATTTTATTCGAAATAATGCCTAGAAAATTTTATTAACCGAATAAACAGTTTAATTAAAATATTTATTCCATTCCAAGAAATCAGTAATTTTTGTTTTTCGTAATTAAAGAGTTTCTCTAACATAATTATTTTAACAAAACAAAAAATAATCTAATTCAATGAATAAATCAACTTTCCAACTTAACAAAAATTTCAATTTTCCGTCAAAAATTAAATATATTTTTTTATGTTGAAGATAATTGGTTTTTTTTTTCTTTCGTTTTCATTATTCAGGAAAAATCTTTTGTTAATATCTGTTTGGTACAAATTAATAACTTAACACAAGCTTTCGCTTTTGTTGGGGAAAAAGAAAATTTAATATTAAGTTGGTTTGAACGACGATTTTTTTTTTTCAATTATGGTTTTGATTGATTTCAAATATTTGTTTGGGATTTTTTTTTGTTTTTTGGTATATTGATTTAGTCAAATTGATTTTGAAATGGCCTAAAAAGAAATAAATTTCATGGAAGTAATGATTCAAAATTAAGGTTATTCAACTGTAAGGAATATTGAGTTAGCATTTTTACCGTGAATAAAATTGGAAAATTTTTAACTCAGCGGTTTTGTTATTTTTGATTTGATTTGAATAAATGTATTGTTTTATTTTAATAATTTAAATTATATCAAGACTTTGTTACTTGTACAGGAATATTTCGGGGAGAACTTCCTATGTTTCTTTTCGAAAATTATCTTAATGGTGAAATGCCTAATTTTTAACGATTGTTTTCCCGTTGAGTTAACTTATCGTGACAAGACTACAGGCTTTTATAAAGATAATACAGTTGAACTGAATGTGCCTGGTCACAATTACTGACGGTTATAAAATACATAACCCTAAAATACAACTCGCTGCTTGGACTTCCATAATCCAGTTTCTGTTAATTGATTTCAATATTTAAATCACAATTATGAAGGAAAAGTGAAAAGCTTTTTCTGTGAATGCGCAATTGCATCTACGTAATGTGGTTAAAAAGTGGGAAAATTATCAAAAAATAAAGGTTGGTGTTTTAATCATCACAGAACAGGACGAAAGGAGGAGTCCTGTGGACTACATGCATTCTAAGAGTTATATTAATGAATTAAAAGTCAGGCTCGAACCCAAACCTAGATATAAAGAGTCGCATGCTCTAACGACTGTAATAGCCGAGCTAAATAAAAAGGGCAGTGAACAAATAGTGGGTGTTCAAACCCAACAAGCACAAGTGTTCCACGTATGCAACAAATGATTTTTTCAAATTTATAAGTGGTTTTGTGTTGAAGCCGGATCTGGAGGCTGGAACTCTATACTGGTTTACTCTCAGCAGCGATATTAGTTTTAATTTTCTTATTTGTCTTAGTATTAGGGATGAAAGAACACAGCATCTGATTTTGTTGATAACAGATATTTAGGCTGCATCTAAAACAGATGCTGTTTTTTCCATCATTCGGGAGGTTTCTCTGGTGTCTATTTTAAGATTTTTAGACCTAACTCTACTCTGAGCCTCACATATCGTTGCTGGGGAGAGATCACGAATTCGATCTTCCTCTCCGTTCCTTCTCCTACAATTCCTTTAAATTTTTAATATTCAGTAATTGTAATGGGCTATGCCCAGGAAAAAATCTCTAACTATAAATAAATAAATAACAAATATTGGATTTTTGCCAATAAATAAATAAATATTTTCTAAATAAATAAATAAATATTTTCTATATAAATAAATAATTTTTTTTTTTAGGACAAACAAATAAATATTCTTAAAAATATAAGTAAATCAAAATTTCTTTTTGCAGATGAATAAATAATTTTTACTTGCAAATAATAAATATTTTTAAGTAAATCAATAATTCTTTTTGCACATGAATAAATAGTCAAACATTTATTTTCAATATACATAAATTAATAAAAAAATTTTAAGTTTGATAAATTGTGTAAAACAGTGGATTGGGAGCTGATTGCACAGAAATTTTTTCGTTGGTCGCGTTTTATGTTTTTTCGCGGATTAACTTTCTTTTTCGTATATATTGGGTTGTCATTTTTTTGTGCTAGCGATTTGATGGTGTTGAAACTCTGGATACCAAAAACATTAACAATAGAATCAATCAAGGAGTATCATTATAATTGTATAGCTGCTCATGTGGGGGTGAAGAAGCACCCACCAACGCACCCACCACCCCTTAAGCTTTCACCAACGCAATCTCGGTTTGTCTCTGATCGACCATGGCAGTGTACATATTTTTATTAATTTTTCGGGTACGTATCCCAGACAATATTTGGGATTACTGATCTCTTGATTGTCCTTGATCATTGGTCTAAATTCCTATGAATCAAACCCATCATAAATGCAACTTCACCTTCAGTGAAGGCATGCTTGAGGAGGAATGAAGTTTTTCTAACATACGGTGTTCCAGAGTGTCTACACAATGGCAATGGCAAATAATTCCGCAGTAATGCTTTCAAAAAACTGTTGTCAGACTTCCATATTAAACATATTCAATTGTACGAATTTAGATGGTAAAGCTATAGGGACTTAACATTCTAAAGACATTAGATTATGACATTTAATTAGTCTCCCATTTAGTTCGAAATCTCTGTTAACTTATTTTGAATTGGTAGCTTTAGAATAGATCCCTGTTAATTTATTTTGTAATAGTTTTCTTATAGTCTTTTTTTAATTTATTTTCCTTGTTATTTTTCTTTAAATTAATTCTTTTTTACAAAATGTTTACTAATTGCTTTTGCATAGTTTTTCATCGTTAACTATAGTAATTTCATCTCTCATGTACCTGAAATTAGTAGTCCTTCTATGTATATATTTGTAACGGTGGTCATTTTTTTTAATTAAGCCTCATCGCAATTCATTTCATTTCATCATGATTTCTTTTAACTAAAATGTGTTATGCTCGCCAAATTACGTGTTGTTAAACATATCCTGATCAACATACTTTTCCATTTTTCATATATGATGCGACATCATTACATTTTTCATTTACATTTTTTATTAACAATCAATCAGTATGCCTTCTCAACGGACTCCCTGTAAAACATCAAGGTTATAATGATTATTGTTATATATACTTGCACTCTATTTGCAACGTTTAAATAAGGAAAAAAATGAAACAAAAGAATTGCTACGTTTAAATTTCTCTTCTTTCATTTTATTATAATGAAACGAAATATTATAAATAGAAATGAACATATTTAATTCAATAAATTGGTGATTCCTACTTTTGTTTATGTTTGATAGATTGATGGAAGGGCAAGAAGAATGTTTTAATGTTTTTTGAAAAAAAATGAAACAATCTGTTGTTAACTGGTTTCGTTATAAAATATAATTGTATTGTATGCAATCATATGCATGACGAGTTAAGATATATGCAACCAACTCTTCCTCCTCTGCTGTTTAAAGTAATTAAAAATTATAAATAGAAAAGGTTTTTTAAATTTTTGAGTTGTGATTCAGAACTTGAATAAGTTCATGATGCGGTCGGGTTTTTATTATAATATAAAATTAAAACCAAAGTAAAAGAAAAAATTATATTTTAATCGTAATAAAAAAACTGTTTAACTTAAAATTTAGACTGTGTTTTCCAAAATTTTAAATGTTTATGGTGTTAAATTATTGTTACAATATTTTATTGTGTTAAAATAAACATAATATGAGTGAAACAAAAAAATTAGATGTTTTAAACTATATGGCGGTGGTTCGAGAAAGGCAAGATGCCAAAAAGTTAAAAGGGCCCAACCTATGTGAATATGACTATTGGATGAATTGTTTGCACAAGGTGGTCCGGAGTTTTATCGTTGTAGTGTTTTAAAGCAGAGGCGTGCACCGAATAGTCAAACGACGATGATTTGGGGGTGAGTTCATTCCATAACATGTCACATTTTTTTGATTGATATTTGGAGTTGGAAATTGTTGCGGGCGTCAGCATGGTGGCTGAAGTCTATATTCATGTAGAGATCAGTACGTGGTATCATAATTAAACCACTAGACGAATATTTTCTTATTGCGAAGTGGCACATTTTTATTGCCTTGTATTTGCTGAAACTCCGTCCACTTTAATATCGTTATGTTAAACAGCGTTTATGGCATTAATATAATTGTTGCAGACGCAGACACGAGATTTTATGAGACTTTTGAGACAACTTTTAGAACGCCAAAATGAAGGTATATACACAAATTCAGCTTATTATCTCTCATTCCGAGGTTAACCCCTTTTTTATGCTAAAATGACTGGACTATTAATAAATTATTTTTGTTTGTTCTAAAAGTCATAACGAAATTTCATAAATAAATTATCATTGTAAATTAGAGATCTTTCTTGTGTAAGAGTCCGTACATTCGTTTATATTTAACATTAGTAAAATTCACTTGGATATATAGGTACCGTAGGTATCTATTCTATTAGTGAAAAGTCCTACGTTTCAGACCTAAACATGACCAACTAATTCTTAATATTTTTACTTCACCACAATTTTAAATTGTGTGAAGTAATGCAATCTATCGTGAAAAAAAAAATCTTACATACCCCAAATTTTATTTTATCTTTTGTTTTGGACCATCCTCTATCTAAATAGCCAAAAAAAATTTTGGTGTACGTCTGTGTGTGGGTGGGTGGGTGGGTGGGTGGGTGGGTTGGTGGGTGGGTGAGTTTTCTGCATAGGATCTTGATGAAACTTTGGCAAATGATACAGGTTCACTTGAAAATGGAAGATCTGGATTCATTTCAAATTTGGACAAAATGGCGGGGGGTCTCCCGAACACCTCTAAGTTTAAATCTTGAATAACTTCTGATCCCGGGTTATGATCTTATTGAAACTTAGTATATAAGGTTTTAGTACTGTTTCCAATATTTCTGCATACCAACTTTCGGTTTGTCACTTCCGGTTAAAAAGTTTTTTTTTCAGGTGTTTATCCCTACTGTACCCTACAATTACCGATCGTTTTCATAAAAGTTGCGAAAAGCTTTTAAATAATATGATAAAGATTTTATCAGCTTTTGGAGCACATTGGATAAAGGGTTAGGGGGTCCACCATACAACAGGTGGTTTTTTCCACAAAGTTTTTAAGTTTGTTGGGAGCATAAAACATTCATTCGTGAATGAATTTTGATGACACTTTGGAAAAAGACGTAAACATGTATGACAAAGAACTGATTAGTTTTTGAGCGATAGTGAACAAAGTGGTGGGGGGTCCTTGGAGCACCTGTTTTTTTGAAAGCTCTATAACTTCTGTACCTGATAAGCGAATTGGATGAAACTTGGTACATGAGTATGTAGTACGGTTCACAATAGTTCTGCATCCCAACTTCCGGTTTTTCACTTCCGGTAAAAAAAATTTGTTTGTACTTTTTTGAAGTTTTTTCAGTGTCTTTATGCACACTACAGCCCACAATAATGAAGTGATTATGATGAAACTTATGGAATAGAGTTCCAATTAGTGTGAAAATATAATTATCATGTTTTGGGACACATTGATCAAAGTGGTGGGGGGTCTACCATACAAATGCTGACTTTTCACACTTTGTTTTTAAAGTTTGTTGGGAGCATACAGACTTCATTCATTAATTTATTTTAATGAAACTTTGGAAAAAGATGGAGTCTTAAGTAACAAAGAACTGATTAGTTTTTGGATAATATTGGAATAAGTGGTGGGGGTCCTCCCGAACACCTGTTTAATGTGTCACACTTTTTTCATTGTTTGTTGGGAACACACAGCATTCGTTCGTGAACGAATTTTGATGACACTTTGGAAAAAGATGCAAACATATATGGCAAAGAACTGATCAGTTTTTGAGCGATAGTGAACAAAGTGGTGGGGGGTCCCTGGAGCACCTGTTTTTTTGAAAGATCTATAGCTTCTGTACCTGATAAGCGAATTGGATGAAACTTGGTACCTGAGTATGTAGTACGGTTAAAAATAGTTCTGCATCCCAACTTCCGGTTTTTCACTTCCGGTAAAAAATTTTTTTTTGTACTTTTTTGAAGTTTTTTCAGTGTCTTTATGCACACTACAGCCCACAATAATGAAGTGATTATGATGAAACTTATGGAATAGGGTTCCAATTAGTGTAAAAAGATAATTATCATCTTTTAGGACACATTGATCAAAGTGGTGGGGGTCTACCATACAACTGCTGACTTTTCACACTTTGTTTTTAAAGTTTGTTGGGAGCATACAGATTTCATTCATTAATCAATTTTAATGGCACTTTGAAAAAAGATAAAGACTTTGTTGACAAAGAATTGACTAGTTTTTGGACAATATTGGGATAAGTGGTGGGGTCCTCCCGAACACCTGTTTATTGTTTCAATGTTTGTTGGAAGCATACAACATTCGTTCGTTAAGTAATTTTGATTACACTTTGCAAAAAGATGCAAATATGTATGGCAAGGAACTGATTAGTTTTTTTAGCGATAGTGAACAAAGTGGTAGGGGGTCCTCCAAGCACCTATTATTTTGGAAGCTCAATAACTTCTGTACCTGATAATCGAGTTGGATGAAATTTGGTACATACACATTTAGTACGGTTTACAACAGTTCTGCATCCTAACTTCCGCTTTGTCACTTCCGATAAATTTTTTTTACTTTTTCTCGTACAACAGAATTTATGTTTGTTGGGATACTACTGCCTGCTTTAATATTTTTATTATTAGAACTACGAAGTTCATAATATTGGTTAGCTTTTGATTAAAGTATTTTATGGATATTAGCTCATTATATATCCAGAACACTATGTTTCCAGAGCTGTGGTGAAGTCAGCCTATGCATCAGCGTCGTAATATTTTTTTTAATGTATTAAATAATAGATTGTAGGTCCTTCATGGTGCTTACATGGCTTACACGGCTACACGGTTACATTTGACCGTTTTCGCTTATATTATTTTTGTTATATTTTTGAGTTGAGCTCTATTACTAAATCTTTTGTGTGCTGAGGTTTATATGTTTTTTAATTCCCGCACAACTCTTTTTACAATGAAAGATGTGGCAGTTTCAAATGGTAAATTACGATTCAATTTTTTGAGTTTCTACTCAAATACTCAAATATTCTGAATCTGAATTGTCTAAAAAGGTCTCCAATTATATTAACCTTAATAAAATTTGAAGATATGAGACTAAGAAAATCAAAGTTTAGATCTAGGTTGCTATTTGGATAATTTTCGTTGAATTAGCAAAGCTTTGATTGAAAATCTGTAGAACGGTGTTCCAACAATAATAATATTTATACAAAAGACTGACTTCTTTTGAAATAGTGAAATTGGTGCTGAACTGTCTTGAAATAATTTGAAATTTTATCGCTATCCAAAAATTATGCTAATTAATTTAAATAAATAATCTACAAACTCAAACAAAATCTCTAACAATATAATAGAAAATGTTCAGAAATTTTTAATCACTTAGTTCAAAATTAGCAAAAACTGAATAATTTATTTTATATTTGTATTGCATAATTACAGAAAAACTATATCTAGGGGAATTATTGTAATTTTAATATTTTCTAGAATTAATTAATGCATTAAAATGGCAAGATGTTGCCCTTCTATTTTTTTCAACCCCGAATATTCCAAAATATTCTAAAGCATGATTGATACAAAACAAATGATTGATACACTAACGCTCGTCAATTTCCATAAATAGACCTAATAAACCATTTTGTTTATGCCAATATCAACATTGTACACAAAATAGATTTTCAAAACCGAAAAAGTTGTCTTTGAAATAATCAAATTTATTTTAAAAAAAAAATTCACAAATCCAATAAGCTAATAAAGTTATAAACTTCAAATTGGTTTCCATCATTTTGTCGAAATAAGTGATTTGTCATTATGGATGACGATAGTGGATTTGTTTGTTTCATAATATTTATATAATTTCTTTTAACGTTTATCAAAAAATAATAACAACAACAAAACAAGGAACTTTTATCGTTTGAATAAAAAAAAATTTAAACACCATAATCAACAACAAATTCTGTTCATAATATAAACGGATTATAAAATTTAGCTATCAGTTTTTTTTCCATTAACTATGATAGCACACAGTCCATCCATAATGGGACACATTTTTGTTTATTTTACTAACATCCATATTCCCACCTTAAAGCACGCCGTGATAAATGAAAGACTATCGTGTTTTCCAATAAGTTTTTTTATCTGTAATTTTAAAAGAAGCAAAAGCTGTTCGCGTTGGTCGATTATCGTTCGGCAGTGACAGTGAATGTTAGCCCTGGCTGGGTCTTCCAGTCCTCTCTGCTGGGTGAGTTGCATTTAATGTTTCCATTAATGTTCGATTAATACATTGCAATGGAGTAAGTTGTTTTCTTTCTTTTTTCTTAAATTTTGTTTTTATTGGATCAATCCAATATTAAAGTTTATTAAATATTTATTGTAGATATAAATCTATTGTATACATTGAAAATAGGATCATGTAGAAACAGTTACTAGTTAGGTCTTACCTTGTACGTTTTTGCTACTTGGGCTTCTCGCTTGCTCGATTGATTTTTTAAGTAAAAACTTCTTTAGGCGCGTTGTGCAATTTTGTATGGGGAAAAATTTATATAGTCGAGTTATCATTTTTACATATCATCAAAATATTTATAAATATAAAATGCCTCTATCCGTTCTTAACGTTTCAAATTGCAATATGGGCATCGCGGTCGACTGAGGTTCTTTAGGCCTTGAATTCAATTCCTGGACTGGTACATTTTTTTATCATTTTTTTTAATTTTTATTAAATGCCATTAAAATAATTTTTTTTATTCATGAATTCATAAAAATCATAAAAATTTTTTTTGCGAATTTTAAAAATTTGTATATAATGCAGTTTTTAAAAGTTTGTTGTGCTCACGAATTCTGCCAGGTGGCATTTGTGGAATTGAGGTGGGTTGTCATGAAGTCGGGACTTGACGAAGCAGACAGTTGGACCGACTGCGTTACCAGCAAAGGCCGGCAACCTGATAACTCGCCCTATGTTCCTCATGCTCCAACTATAATATTATCTGCTTCGCCTTCGCACATAGGTTTTGTTGAACATGTATCTAAATGATCAGTTGCAAATGTGATGAATCTTTTATCGTCCAGCGTGTATTTTCCTAAACTCATTGTTTACTGATTTTATTGTGTTTATGGTTTGTTTACATTTTAATGTACATAATATACGTTGCTATTTCCGTTTTTTTATCTGGCGAAAATGGAGATATAAGGAAATGATGACGCACTTAGCATTTTATAAACAAAAAAATATATCATTTTGAAGGTAATCATATACATGACTTTCCTTTGTAAAGTTTTTTTTATATACTTAAATGAAGAAATGGATGAAACAGAGATAGTAAATCATTCCTTTTGCAAATGTTATTTTTGTTAAAAAAAAATGCTTTAATGCTTCAACAACAAACCTGTTGTACGTTTCGACGATAAACGAATAAAAGAGACATAATGACAATGAATCAACTTTTGTCTTTTTTTAGTTATAAAATAGGAATAATATTTATGGTAGGACATTGCTTAATTTTCAGGTCAGTTGGTTTTGATGATTTAGAATCGATAAAATTAAGTTATAAAGATCAGTTCGTTTCTTTGATCTTTTTGAGAAAAACTTTTATATTGCCGACAAGTTTATTAAAAGTTCGGTATGCGTGGAAATTTACAAGAGATCACTTGTTAATTCGGGATTTAAACTCCTTTTTTTTTTTAAATTGTAAAATTGATAGTTAGAGATTCTAATTAAATTAATTTTCATTTAGATTTTCGATCCGAAATCTGAATCGAATAAGATTAACTGTTTTCAGTTTGCTATGCCTCTCGGGCATTAAAATTTTAACGTAGTTTCGTGAACAGTGCAAGACAATGATTTGTGAAAATACTAGTTAATATAAAAATGAAACTTTAATTCGATAATACCGTGTCGGTTAAGCTACTTTTTTTTAAAGTTTGTTATTGCTCACGAGCATTAAAATCACAAAAAAAAACTATAGATTCGTAAATGTTTCGCTCAAGGTAACTGACGCGATTAAACAGCAAAATTTAGAAAATGTTAGTACTTTTTACGGTTGAGTGAATAACCTAAACAGTTGTTTTCTTACAACAAGAAAATTATATTACTAATAAGAGAATTAAAGAAAATGTTTGGTGACTATGCAAAAAATAAATAAACAAACTTAAAAATATATTGAAATGAAATCCTTTTTTCTGAATTGTGCATCACATACGCCATAGTGGTCGTTATTCCTCACTGATTATTACGGCTTGATTACAAGGCCTCAATTTAAGTTGAGAAATGAAATACATATATATTGAGATACGTGAGATTTGGGAAAAGACTACTGTACTAGAGGAAGCATTATCAACGACCTACTTTTATGATAGTAAGGTCAAAGTAATTATATCAACGGCAAGGCAATTGAAGAAGGGCTATATGATAAAACCAAGTTTTTTGGAAAGCTAAAGCTACATAGAGGCGGTGAGAAAATTGGTTCTTGGAGTTGGGATATTGATGCAGATTAGACATTTCGCTAAATAAGTGATTGGACGGTGTCAAGCCAACAATTACCAGCAAAGTTTTTTTTAATGTTAATATTTTACTTTCATTTAAATTCTTTACATTTTTGAAATCATATCATAATCAAAATGTTCGGTTAGAGAACTTGTGAATTTGAGATTTCTTTTCAGGTAAAGGCCATGTTGTGGTTAGTATTTTTTTGTACAATACTTCCCGGATCATATCTGTATCTGAAGATACAGTTATAATAAGTTGAATTGCTACTGTCTTTTGCAATTTGCATTCGAGTTATCATGCTAAATAAATACTAAATATATATAAAATTGAAAGTAAGTCTGTTTGTCCTTTATGCATTAATACAACATTCATCCGATCATCATGAAAATTTAGGAAATTGTTCTGTACACTAGCCCAAAGGTAGCTGGCAAATTTTCTGTTTTCAAAAACTGCATCTCAGGGCCCTTATAATTATCTTAAAGGATTTTGCCTAAATGTTGATAATTATTTAATTTGGTTTTTATATAAATATCGTTTTAAACGGTAGTTTGCTTTGATCAATGTTTTTTTTTTGTTGAACATGAAATTAAAAATGAAAGTATAACCTGAAACAATTACATTTGTATATCAAAATTATATGTATTGGAATTTGACACATCATGATGTTACAAATTATATCATCTTCACCAAATATGTTGTTGGTTTGCAATGGTATGTAATACATGTTTCTAAAATTAAGTGAAGACTTATTCCTTATAACTTGATACTTGATAACATTGATTATATCGATTTAAAGCTCAAAACTACGAGACGGAAATCGCACAAACTCTATACAAAGAAGCATAGCTTATGTAAGATTAAACATGGATGGCAATCAAGATGAACAAACTAATAAAAAATTGTGGCACTCAGCCTATAGTGATTTGAAAACGGAAACAATGCGCATTAATACCAATGAATTTACTTAGCTTTCACAGGAAGATTTTTAAAATTTAAAGTTGTTGATCTATGGGTGTGACACCCCGCGTACGCCTTTTTGACACCAAAATAAAGTCATTCTATATTAAAACGATAATTTATTTTTAAATTTAATTTTATTCTATACAAACAAACTTGAATCAACCTTTAATTCATATATCATTTTTATTTAAAATAATTATTAATTAAAAGTTTGTGAAGATAAGGGACTTAAATTGGCAAGTTTTAATCCTTTTCATTTACTCAAACCGCACAAAAGTTTAATCGATTTAAATTTTTGATTTGATAGATAAAATTCAAATGTTAGAAAGCTAAGTATTGTCGTTAAGATACACCTAATTTAATTTCTCAGCATGCCTGTAACTCGAAAATATTTAGAAGTTGAAAAAAATTTAAAAAGCAAAAAATTCAATAGGAAAAAGCATCACATAACTCATATGATTATTCCTTTATTTTCCAAATGAATATTAATAATAATTGTTTGAATTGTTATTCAACTTTAAATTAAAAAAAAATGATGAAAATTTGTATCAAAATTTTACAGCTTTTAAATGCTCTGAACAATGATATAAAACTGTGACCAGTTAGTTCAACATAAAAAACATTACATTCTGCAATCAAATTGTTCACCGCATGGTAAACAACTTTTAATTTTCTTCGTTGAAAAATTGAAAATTGTTATTTGATACTGCGGACAATATTTTTATTTAGATATGTACAAGAATAACTAAATCATATAACATAAAACAGAAAGAAGATAAAATACAATGTCAGAATCAAGGAATAATTATTACTATGTAGGCTAGATACAATTGCAATCACTGAGCTAGACACGGAGTAATCTACTTGCAATCAATGGGTTAGAATCGACAATCAAAATTTCACTGTTCAATTAAAAACAACAAACATGCAATATACAATATTTATGAAATTAAAGCTTTTTTATAGCAGCAATTAGTAATGAACTAGATATCCATCTCTTGAAAACTGCAAATGTAATTGCATAGTTTCCAAAATTTATATTTTAAAATTTCAACACATTTAGAAAACCTGTCTTATATATTCGTTCAACCATCTGGCAACTGAAAATAATCAAATCTAAAATTTTCTATTAAAACCAAAAAAAAAAAACACACACAAACCTACATAAAAAATTTTATTCTAAAAGCCCGCAAAACCAAACTAAAAATACATAAAACAGTCTGCTGGTTTCATACTCTATTTTCATCTCTGATCTGAGAACACAGTTTTATGGTTAGTTTAGTTTTTATTCGTAGTTTTGTTTATACATATGCAAATCTTTTGGTTTTACAACTTAAAGGAATTCAACTGAAATCATAAAACTAAAAAACCTCTCTCAATTCATCTATATGTAGATATTATGTAAATAACCAACAACAACAAAAAAGAAACATCAAGAAAACAAGAGATAGAGATTTCAGACATTTGAATCTAAAAAACAAACAGAAAAAGGTTGAATTTTAAATTTTGGACATGAAGAAAAACGTCAAATCCCTATCTTTTCCTTTGGATTGTAAATTTGAATTCAACAACGCAAAAATCGTATTTGAATATTGATTAAACCTTTTATCATGTGCGATGGTAATGAAATGAAACAGTTTCTAGTCAAATGAATACTAAACTGACAGTGATCGATTTTTTTTATGAAATGTTCTAGGGAATTGTCATCATAAATATATAATATTAATATACATTAGTTTCCTTGGTGAAAACTATAAACTTGAAGGGATTCAAAAATATTCAAATTTTAGTTTATATACGATTCTTACGATCATGGATGGCTGGTTTGACATTTGAATCAGCAGAATATCTGAAATCCGTTTCGAAAGTGCTAATTTTTAAGTGTGAGGTTTATTTGCTTTTATTTTATTAATTAAAATAATGATATATCCCTCAAGTTACTAAAAGTTGGAAGACACATTCAAATTTTATATTTTTCCATATAGAGAATATTTTAATATTCAGAATATTATATTGAGACAAATAAAATAAAAAAATAAAGGTTGTAATGACGGTCTATTTCGAATTTTAATCTAAAACAAGAATATTCAGATATAAAGAAATTTTCTAATAATTTCCGAATTTATTTCGGTTCTGGCCTTTAAATTGAAACAAAAATAAAAACATTTATTCGTTCTACAAGTCAGTCAATAATATTTTAACATTTGCTCAATTAGTATCAATTAATTAAACATGTTTCTGTCTATATATATCCTGCAGATTTTTATTTGTAAAGCTTAGTCATAGCATTATATGTAGAAATAATACGGTTATTCAAATTTATGGAAGGCAAAATTATTTTCAGTAGTTGTAGAGAAGTTGGTTATTAATATGAAATAGTTCATACATTTTATAGAGCAACAACAGCTAAATTTTTTTTTCCAAAAATTGGTTAAAAAAATAAATGAAATCATTTTTTTGACATACTTGACTATATTTTTTTGACAAACTTATAATGAAATAAAATTCTCAACAATAATTATATCATTTTCATTTCATACAAATAACTAATTTTATAATTTTCTAAGCAAATAAATCAAAATCATTCTTTTGACACACTTGACAACATTTTTTTGACAAACTTATAATGCAATAATCTGGTTTTTGGTATCAAATACCAATCCCGACCATCAATATTTCTTCAAATTCAATTCTATTCGTAATCACTTAAAATGAACGTTTTTTAAGCAAAAAATATGCAAATTTCCTTGTTTTGACACACCTGACGATTTGTGACACACTTCTGTTACAGTTATCGAACACATCGTCTTTTCGGCTCTTTCTATTGAGTAAACCTATTTATAAAAAAAAAATTTTTGAAATCCGTCCAGCGGTTTTCTAGATTTCGTCGATTGTGACGGCCGGACGGCCAGCCGACAGACAGACATCTATTTTTTTTACTTTTTTAGAATCAGTAGGTCCTAAAACGTCGAGAAATGCCAAAAAAGTGGCGGTATTAATTACTCCGGTAAACCGAAGCAATTAATATGTAAAATTCTTAAAATTATAGAAAAAAAGAAACTCACAAAAAAAAAACTACAAAATGTAAACAAGATTAAACATTTTAACGTTTGTCAAAATCATACAGCTGCGAACCTCAATATATTTCCTCATATATTAAGGAACTATAATTTATAGTAGAGTCGTCTGCCGGTACATATCTGTTGAATTATAAATCATTTGAAAATCCCGAATGTGAGGACCGACATTTGAAAAATAGAGAAGGACAAATATATGAGGGACATATATTGAGGTCCACAGTAAAAAGTTTTTTATATTTTTTTTTTAATTTATAATGACTTTGACCAAAATTAGTCATACTTGATAAAAAAAAAATTTTTTTTCATATTTATTATGTTTTTGTGATTTATTTATTATGATTTATTGTTTTATTGTTTATTGTTGTTTATTGTTTTTGTCTTAAAATCGATTATCTTATAAACTATAAATTCTATGGACCTGAAATTTAAGGTCCGTATATAACTTACCCCTTCTCTGAAGATGACGGATACAAAAAAAATAAAGTTGTTTCCGTTTGTGTTACGGGGCTGCGATGTGGGCTGCTTTAAAAAAATCCTTTTTTTACCGAGTCAAGTAGGGTATCATATGGAAGGACTTGAAGTAAAAATGTATTTTAGAATTTTTTACTTACAGTTTTTTGAATAAAATTGACTAACAGCGTTTTGATATGGACTATCGGGATTAAGGTTAATTAATAAATAAATGATAAATAGTAAATATTGATGTGTGTTAAGTTAATAAATGAATTGCAAGCCTGTTGGATTAAATTATTTATTCTATTAAAATATTAACTTATATAAAAATTTTGTTCATTTTCTTGGAATAAAATTTAACAATAATGGATTCTTTGAGTTGTACATAAAAGCTTTAGAATTAATTTCAAACGGCTTACAGTTCGGTGACAAAACAATCTTATAATTTTTTATTATAACCGCAGCAGCAGCTTTCATTTGAAGTAATGCAAATTTTAGTCCCGTACAAATTCTTGGACCTTCTCCAAAACCTAAATATGTACCACGATTTCGAATTTTTCGCTCATCTTCAACAAATCGGGTTGGATCAAAAACGTCAGGATTTGGATAGTAGTCAGCATTACTGAAAAAAAAATTTTAATTAAGTTTAAATGAATATATATACAAAACATTTATCTTTGCTTACTTATGCAAATAAAGAATTGGAATGGCAACAATCATCCCTTCTGGAACGATAAATGGTTTTGATTGACCCTGCATCAATGGCAATTCATACGATTTTGTACACAGTTTTTGTATCACCGGTAAAGCTGGTCTTAATCTTAAAGTTTCATACATCACATTTTCTAAAGACTCCATTTCCTGAAGTGCTTGAAATGATAATTCATTGTTATTCGAGTCGAGAACTGCGATTATATCATGGTATAACTCTTCTTGAAAAGATTGATTTCGTGCAAGTTCATACAACACAAAGCTTAAAATGAGACTGGAAGTTTCATGTCCTTCGATAAAAAACGACATAACATATCCAGTAATTTTTTCTTCATCGATTACAAATTTATCACTGGAGTTAAGAAGGGATTGAACAAAATCTTCATGTTCCACTGGTTCGATTTTTCGTTTTTCTAGATTATCATGAACTAATTTTCGAATCCATTTATCAATATCCTTATCAACTAATCTATAATACATAAACAAAATTGAGCACCAGACATTTTTTACGATATGTTACTCCATTCAAGGAAGGACGATAAAGAGCATAATATCATAAATAGTATTGCGTTGATGGTTGATGCATCAAACATATTTTTTCCTATTGCCAAAAATTCAGAATTCTCATTTTCAAAACAATCACTTTGTATACTTAATGCACAATTTATAACGTTGAATGTTGTAAATTTTGTTGCAAGCTGAAAATAGATTGGACATAAACTCAAATCAATCAATCCACGAATATTTACTTACCTTTTTCGCATCAACATCACACGTTTCATTAAATTCCTTCAAATGATCCTCCAACTTTTGAATCGTTAGTTTCATCAATGGAAACATTGATTTCAATTTTGTTGTTGAAAAAATTGGTGATAATAACGCACGACCATGTTTCCATTCTTCTCCTGTTGCAAAAGACAAATTTACAGCAAATAACGGATCGTTCTTAGAACTAAATCCAAAGTCAGATATTCCAAAATGTTGTTGATCTTTGATCATTATATTTTTTACTATTGTTGGATCATTAATCATGAGTATTGGTTGAAATCCTTTATAAAATCCAAAAAACGGATATTGGGAAAATTTGCTTAAATATATTAACAAAACAATTACTATTTGTTATGAATGTATGTTGATGGAAACTAGTTTTACTTGCACAACTCCTTGGCCACAGTTCCATAATGTTTTTTTAACAAATAAACGTCACGTATGTTTCCGAAAAAAAATTCTGGATCTGGAGATGGTATATTTTTAAACTTCCAATAACTATATTTTATTTGCATCCACAGAAATAACAAAGCAACTATTATCAGTAATGCTATCTGCCACATTTTTTGACTTGCTTAAACCGATTCTGTTTTAAAACTAAACCAAACAGAATTAATTTTTTTATTATTATTATCAATGTTTCATGTACATGTCATGTTTACTACTTTCCAAACTTTTATTTAGCACTAAAGCGTTTGGGAGTATTGACTTACATGAAATAATATTAAACAAGGTTAAATGTGACCAAACAGCTTCCAAATATTTAAGAGCTCCAAAAGCTCCAAATGTTTAAGAACCTTCAACACATATTTTTTTAAAAAAACGTTTTGTCTTCCGAAAAACGATTTAAAAAACAAATATGAGATAACTTACTAAATTTTCTATAAATTTAATCTGCTTGAATCTAGTTATACAAAAGATAATTATTTGCTTGAGTTAAATTAAATTTTTGCTACAGTCAAAATTTATTTTAACTACAATCAACTTCAAGGTCATTTAATATTTACGTGAATAAATTATCAATTATTTTTATGTTGATAATTAAAGAATTTATTGTTTTTAAAAGAAAAAAGTGTGGATAGGTCGGCATGTTATAGTTTCTGGAGCTATTTTTGGATTCTTTGACAGTTCTGCAATCCTTTTCAGAGTATAATATAAACGTTTTTTTGGCTAAATTTCTGCTCGTATCACTTCACAAACAAATTACAGAATGACCTTTATCGCCAAAGTGAGCGTTATTGACAGCACTCCACACTAAAGCAGGTAGGTCATTGTTTGAATATTTTTTATCAATCTAAGGTTTGTGGCAGTAGAAAGAGAACTCCACCAGACGATTATACCCTACATGAAGTTCGTTCTGATTACAAAGGTTCAAAGCAAATATACTTACTGCATGTAGAACCACATTTCAGTTTTTATACATGAACTTTTTACATGAGAACTATCGTAGATTTTTTGCTTGATCCTTGATATTTGGTTAACAGTTGAGTTTCGTGTTTAAACCGGCACTGAAGTATATTGTGTCTTTGGTAATTACCAAACCGCAAACCTGCAGGGTGATGGACCAATATTGAAATTATTGTACTGTCTTGTGAAAATAATAGTCATGCACTTAAAATAAGACGACAAGCAGTCATTCCATGGTTGTAGCTCAGAGGGCTGGTGGGGTGTGGTTTGAGTACCAGCATTTCATTATTTAGAACTGCCAGAAGAAAAAAACAAACGAAAAAAGAAAACTCACGATGGTTGCAAGAAATGGGAACGTAATCCAGGACGGGGCCGTTTGTTGAACCACATTTCAGTTCAATACACTTTAATATAAAACATAAACAAAATTCAAACCTTCGAATGCCTCTTGAAGGGTGACTGATTGGTTACATTTATTTCAGAAATTATGAATCTCATTATCCCAGATCATGATATGGTTTAGGTTTCACTAAACGGCATTCTTTCAAGTAGTACTGAAGAAAATGTTCCGCGGAAACTAACCAATTATAATTTTGAAATAATGTTCTTTCTATTAGATAAATACGACTGGTTTTATATTTATCCACAAACATCTTCTATTGCGTATGATAAGTTCTCTAGTGAGCTGCATTCGATAATCTAGGAATGTATTGACATTAAATTTAGAAAATGTAATATACCAAAGACCCTTCGACCATGGATTTATAATAAATTGTGCCGGCAAATTGATAAAAAATAACTAATGCAAATGGTCTCGTCGGCAACCTAACAACACCACCCTTGAAAACCATTGGTATGCTTTTTTCAAAGAGGTTAGAACTTTGATTAAAAATGTGAAACAGTCTTATTATTTTAATAAATTTCAAAACAGAAAAGATAATGTCAAAGGGCAATGCAGAAAAAAATTGGTTCAACTCGTTATGCTACTCGTACACGAGAGAGCAAAATTGCAATGCCAGAGAGAAAGTGTCTGACACTTATTGAAAACTTGTTTACAATTTTTTCTCTCTTACACCCCGAAACTTAATCTCAGACACCGATAAAATTTAAGTGTCTGAGAGAAGTGTCAGAATTGTTTACACGAGACATAAATATGTTTATGCTTCACATCATTGCCGTCTTATTACTTTGTGGTGCCCTAAGGGAAAATATATTTTCTTTTCAAAATGGTGCCCTTGATATATTTATATATACATATTATATATTTATAATATAAATATAAATAATAATATAAATAAAAATAAATATATTTATAATATAAAAACATATAAATATAGATATAAATTTTATATCGAAATTTATAACAAATAAAATTAGTATGCGAGGCTCGTATTGCATGCGCTCTGCGTGTATTTGAATACATCGGCTAATTTGTCATTAAACGTAATGCGTACTGCGCATGTATCGCACTATCCACATTCCATTGTTTTTTTTAGTTCTATGATTTTGCAGCTGTCGCGTCTGACGTTTCTAAACGTTTAGGATTGGTTATTGATTGTTTTTTGTATGTATCACACAAGAGATGAAATTTTTTTACATTTTTTTGTGATCTATACGTGTTGTGTATCGAGAAAACATAAAATATGAAACAAGTTCAAACTAGTGATGCTCAAAAAAGAAAAACAGCGGAAGAAAAAATTCAGGCCGAATTGCTTGGAAAAATACCAAAAATAACAAACTTGTTTTGTGCCGGCTCCAGTGGCTCGTCGTCGTACGGACTGGGGTCAAATGCATCAGAAGATACAAACGATACCGGCACTGGATCTACTGGTAAAAACGATGAATCGATTAACAGTGTTCCAGATCCCGAACAAAACAAAAACATTAGTGAATGTAAACAACTTGAGAATTTGTGCTCAGATGACGACTCATTATTGTCAGTCGATTTGTTACCATGCTCATCAGACGCTGCGCTATGGAATATGGATGGTGAACTCAAATTCCTTCAATCATTCAGAACAGCTGACCAAAATATTGAATTGTTCAGGACTTCTGGTTTTAATGACTGGAAGAAATGTAGTTATCGTTTTGGCCTGTATGAAACTAACAAAATGAAATGAATTATTGGCGAGAAATCCTGCGCAGAATTGTTTCGGCCATAAAATTTTTGGCATCAAGAGGTTTTTCGTTCCGTGGTAGTGATCAGACAATCGGCTCAAGCACCAACGGTAATTATTTGGGCATACTGGAACTTATTTGCGAGTATGGCTCCTTTCTGGCGACACATATTGCCAATCACGGTAATAAATGCAAAGGTATTATTATCTTAAGAATAATATTAATCGTGGTTCAAGATACTGTACAAATTCAACCTAGTGATTGCCAAATTGCAAGCGATGGGCTTAGATTTATCTTCTACTGTAAAACACTTCACTTCCTTAGTTCTTTTTTTAAGAAACGTTAAAAGCAGAATTCGATGGATTTTTCAATGATTGTGAGATATTTAATGAATATGTTCTCCCTGACAACTCTTTGAGAGAAATTTTACAGGATAGTGCGCGAACCCGTTCAGGTAACACTTTCACGATTACAAACAAGGAGGCATTTCGTGACAGCATTAATCACCAATTATAACAAATTTATTGACAGAGTTGAAAATTAGGAAACAAATATACAGTGATTTTTATGACAATTCAAATCACTAAATAAAGTTTCGATAAGGTCCAATAAAACGCTTCATTTACTATTTTTTAACAAATCAAAACGAATTGTTTCGATTATTTTTCTCTGGTGGGAAGGAACAGCGAATATTTTCGGCCTACTTAATATATTAATTTAAAACAAAAATTCACATACAAAATTATGTGAAAATGCAATTTGCAAATAGTAAAAATGTCCATTTTCATTCATAAATGATTGCATGTTTATGTTTATTTGTCAAAAATAAATTACAAATTTATAACATTTATGCACCTACTAAAATGAAATAATATTTTACTATGTATGATTATGTTGTATGAAATAATGTTACTATTTCTGTTCGTTAAATTGTCTGCTAAATACAACTCGTCACCAAATTATTAGTCGATTATTTTTCAACATTACCACTCATGCCATTTAAGGTTAAAAATTTCCCTCGTGTGCTACGCGCACTCGGGGCCTCAAATGACATTCGTAATAATGATTATGAAAAATAATCGACTATTATTTGATGACTCGTGATATTATGTATGAAAATTTTCATTTTTTAGTAATGCTAAATAGCTTAAATATTGATCAAATAACGGCTGCCTGCAAAAAATATGTGCTATTTATCAAGCGGATGTTTCTGAGTCCGATCTAATCAATGAATGCGAATTAGCAAAGCACTACCTTTTTTAGATGAAGACATGATCAATATATCTGGTCAAACGCATGCGTCCTTCTACACAACCATCATAAAAGACGGGTTAACCGCAACGTTTCCTAACATTGAAATCCTTTTCCGAATTTATTTTTGTTTCTTTGTAACCAATGTAACTGACGCACAAGCAACAAATAATTATTTTAAACTTCAAAATATTTATTTTCTTGCCATACTGTGAAACATTTGTATTTTTTTGCATATCAATATAGATTAACAAATTAAATTCTTTCTTCGTTTTTTAGTTTATTAAGTGAAGCATAAAATCTTGTATGTACCACTGGCGTTATTGGGCATTACACCCATTAAGTGACACCCATCGCCCATTAAGCGACACCCTCGGGCCAGAGGCCCTCGGTCCATATTACGTCGCTTTCCGGGCGCAATAACCTACATAACGCCCTTGGTACATAAATAGCTATTTTAGTTTTGCAATATTTTATTTGTTTTTGCCGTTTATTGAAAAAGAATTTCTTGTTTCAAAATATAAGATGTCTTTTTAGTAATTTTTTTGTCGAGAAAAAAGATAAATATATATTAAAAAATAATGTTTGGTTTGGAAATGGATAGAGAAAATATGGAGGGGCTGACATCTCACAGCTCTGAGATATCAAGACTTCGGTCTGGGTTAAGGATTTTGATAAAGTTTTCGGCAAAAAACTTTTATGAGGACATGGTTTTTAGTTTTGGGCAGCGATGTGTATCCAACATACCTCTTTGTTAAAGTAGAAGTATTTTTTATCTCTGTTCTTAAAAATTTATTACAAAACTAACACGAAACATCAATACGTTGCCGGAAAATTATAATCAAAATACCAAAAATATTGTTAAATTAAATAAAATCAAACATTTTCAAAATTCCAAAAATATTCCAAAAACTAGAATGAAATCAAATATTTAAACTATTTCTATATTCCAATAATAATCCAAAAATTCTTAAAAATTCAAACTTTTTCCAAAATTCTAAAAATATTGCAAAATTTATTACAAAATCAAAATTTAAAAATTTTTTCAAAATTCCAAAAATTATAATAAAATCCAAAATTAAAAATTTTTCAAAATTCTGAAAATATTCCAAAAATTCTTACAAAATCAAAAATTAAAACTTTTTCCGAAATTCTAAAGATATTGCAAAAATTATTCCAAAATCAAAAATACAAACTTTTTCAAAATTCCAAAAATATTTCAAAAACTATTACAAATTCAAAAATTTCCAATTCCAAATTCATTTTCAATTATATTTACGTCATAAAAACAGCTACATTTTTTTCCCAAAAAATTGCCTAAAAAAATAAATGAAATCAATTTTTGACACACTTGACATTATTTTTTTGACAAACTTATAATGCTGTAATTCTCTATAATAATAATAAAATTTCATGTCATAAAAACTATTAATTTTTAATTTAATTTAATGCAACTATTAATTTAATGCAACAAATCCCATATAATGTAAAAACATTTCCATAATATGGAGTCTAATGACAGTGGAAAAATTCAAGTTAAGTAAAAATAGCTAAGTGATGAAGAAGTTTCAACTTTGAAATTGTCATCGCCTCAACGGCGTAATCGATAGCGTGTCTGCCAAAGGATTCGAGCCGGGCACTGACGAAGTAGGTTCGAATCCCAACCGAAACACGAAAAATGTGAAGTGGAGTTTTTTTCTGAGAAACTTCAAACCATACCTTTGAATTGAAAATATTCCAATTACTTCTTTACTTACTTGAGTTTAATTGATCTCAAAAATTCAATATTAATTTTATTTTGTTCTAAAATTGGGTAAAAAATAAACAAAAACCTTTCTTTCGACACACTTGACAACAATTTTTTGACAAACTTATAATGCCATAATTCTCTATAATAATAATAAAATTTCATTTCAAACAAACAATTAATTTTTTTTTTTTCCAAAAAATTAGGTAAAAAATAAATAAAAATCTTTCTTTTGACACACTTGACAACAATTTTTGGACAAACTTATAGTGCAATAATCTAGTTTCTCTACCATCAAGATTTTTCCAAATTTAATGTTCCTACACGTAATCACTTAAAATGAACGTTTTTTAAGCCAAAAATATGAAAATTTGCTATTTTTGACACACATAATGATTTTTTTGACGCACTTCCGGTACAGTTATCGAACACAGCGTCCTTTTGGACCTGTCCCTTGAGTATATCTATTTTTAGAAAAAAAAATTTTTAAATTCCCTCCTGCGGTTTTCCGTGCAGCGGCCGGCCGGCCTAAAGACAGACATACATTATTTTTTGGCTTTTTTTAGAATCAGTAGGTCCTAAAACGTCGATAAATGCCAAAAAAAAGTGGGGGTAAGAATTTCACTTTGAGCTCATGAATGTAATACTTAGATCTTTCAGACCGAAGTAAAACAAGAGCTGAGAACGGGCGTCAGAAATAAATTTCTTGATCCACTGTTTATTCAAAACTAATAAATTCTAGAATAGCAATAAATTCTGTCATACGATAGGTATTAGTGGATTGCATGTCGTGATGCCAAAAATGTAGTTATTGAAAAGAATTCAAATTAAAAAATAAATGGGTTTTCTGAGAGTTTTTCTGAGTGAATCCTGCACTTCTGAGTTCTGACTAATAAAAGCAGTAAAAAAATATAAAAGATTTGCAGATTAAATCGTATTTATTGAAAAGAGCCGTTTATGGTAAATGAGCAGGTTTTCTGAAAAGCTTCCCGCACTAATTGAACAAGTCGAATTATGTTTATTTTCGTATTGATTAATTATCGTGTTTTCAGACAAGTTGTAATTATTGAAAAGGAACACTAAACAGTTTTTGAGAGGGTTAATGGAATAATAGAAGTAATTCGAAAGTGCTAGATATATAGTTGCAGATAAAATGTTGTTAATTTACAACCTACGGGAGAGTTAAATAAATGGATTCCCTTGTTTTTGCTCCACTTTTCTGAAAAAACTTTGTTTTTGCTTATGTCTCTATACCATCTTGCTATGTACCATCGAACATATTATATTATTCTGGTAGTTTTTCGTATTTTATTTTCCGCATTCATAAAATTACTTTCATAACTATACGTTGTGCCACACTCATCTTTCCTAGTGTCTCAATCATCCACAAAGCACTCGTACATTTTGGGACCCTTAGAATTACAAGCATTATTTTGTTTTGCAATTTATGTAACCTATGGATTTCTTCTTCATTGCACATGATGAGTAGTGTAGAACAGTAATCGAAATGTGGGGCTATTACAGAGATGTAAAGGCTAATCTTCGCTTCGCTTGTCAATTTGTTTGATATTAAAGTTATTGGGCTTTATTTTAGAAAAAAATAGATACTATATCTATTTATACAAGGAAATTTAAATTTAAGAATGATTAACAATGTACGGAACGTACGCGGACTCTTACACGGAAAAAACCTCTAATGAAAAATAATTTAATTCTTTGTTCTTTTAGTCACCAGGACTAAAAGAACAAACAAAATAATTTACTATAACTAACATGAAACTAAAAAGTAAAAACTAACAATAAAAGAAGTGTTTATTTAAAAAGTGTGTTGATTGTATTCTTGTCTTGCCTCAATTTCCAGTTAATACTTATATTGGACGTCAAAAATATTCCTTTCAGCAAACAATCATATTCAGGCTACAACCGTAGCTATTCAACGTTGCAATATTAGCAATAGCGGACGTATAAGACCTTCAGATATTTCGGTGCAACCAAAATGTGACACTCTCAAAATAAAATTCACATTTCATGTCGTGATTACAGAAAAAAATCCATATGTGTTCCGGTCGTATCCGTTCCAGCAACAATGTAAAAAGGGTAATATAATATAAATTGTGGAACGACTCACCCAATCAGCAATGTTGGGCCATTTTGTGTACGGCCTCTGCTTTAAAACTCTGTAACGATAAAATTCCGGAACATCTTGTGCCAACAATTAATCCAATATGCATATTCATATAGGTTGTGCCCTTTTAAATTTTTGTCATCTGGCCTTTCTCGAACCACCGACATACCGTTTAAAACATCTAATTTTTTGTTTCAGTTATATTAATTTTATTTTAGCAACATAAAATATCGTAACAATAATTTAACACCATCAACATTTAAAATGTTGGAAAACACAGTTAAACATTTTTCTTCTATTTTAGATTTATCTTATAAAAAAAACCGCGCACAAGATTTTTATTGAAATCAATATTACAACTCGATACAAATATTTTTAATTTGCGTCTATTTATTTTTAGGTTTTAATCACAACTCAAGAATATTAAAAATTATTTTTCTATTTATAATATTTAAAAATGACAAAAACTATTATAACCTTGATGTTTTACAGAAAAAAAATCAGGTGTGCCGATGATTATTATTGAAAAAATGATAATGCTAAATATATCTTACAGCCGAGGGTGAGGCAAAAAGTTATTTGTATGGTGATCTGTTAAATGTAAAATTACGACAATGCAAAATGTATATTTGCGTAGGTAAGGGATGGAAATTATAGAATGAATTAACGAGAATCTAATCTTTGCTGTTAACGCAACCGGTTTAGTTGTTTGAACTGTCAAGCCTTAAATTTCAGTCAATACACCCTATACTGACCCTCAGTCGTTCTGCATGCATGTTTAACAACACCTAATTTGGCGGGCATAACAATAGTTTTGATATATATCTAATTTTTTTATCCTATTTTTTTACATATAAAATCGAAATTTTTACGCATACTCAACTTTTCTATTTTTCTCCAAACTTAATTTCATTTTATTGATCGCCATCCAATCCGCTATTTTAGACAAATCTTCATTCATAAGCCTAATTCCTTTATTTATATCTTTAACATGCATGTATACAAGCGTGTCATCTGCAAACATTCTTACTTCTTCATTCGAAACACATAGTCCAAGACAATTAATATAGATATGTAATAAACAGTAATGCTCCCAAGGCCGATCCTTGTGGTTCACCAGAGAAATTATATTCCCTACAATATATACCAATTTAGAGAATTGTAGCACTATTTTTGATTTAATTAGGTAGTTTTCCAAAGGTTTTCGGTCAACGTGGGTACTGAAAAATTAATGACCTTGCCAGACTACATAAACTCCGTCGCTGATTTTGACGCATTTGATTTACGCAGAAATCGAGTGTCAGAAAAAAGAAATGACTCTCAGATACCCAACCTGATGAAAATATGTCTCCGGTAGGATTAGCATGCCAAGATTGGCAAACGAGTCCAAAGACAAAGAGTGGTAAACGAGCAAAAGCAATAGCTGACATTGACATATACCAGCTGACATATGTCAATGACATGACGTGGCATGACATAGCTGGCTGACATATGCCAGCTCTGGTTTTTCCCAAAGTTTGGTATACAGATGGTGAATTTTCCCTTTGGTTTAATTTTTCTTACATATAGTGAATCACAATTTAAAAAAATATGAAGAGGCGGAAATTTCAAGGCTCTGAGAGACCAAGACTTCGTCCTGTGTTAAGGTACAAATACGGTTTTCTGTTCAATACAGTTTTCTGCAAAATAATTTTTTAAGTACCTACACTGTTTTTATTTTTGGTCAGAGATGCATATTAAATACAAATTTTTTTGGAAAAGAACAAGTATTTTACGTTTTACTAAGCTTACATGAAACATTAATGCGTTGTAAAAGAATTAAAACTGATCATAAATTTATATAATAACATGAAATGAAAAAAAGCAAAACGAGGATACACTCAGCAAACTTTTCAAAAACCTCTGCATTTACAGTTCAACAATTTCAACTTTTCCAAAAAAAAAACGACACTATCTACCATACCTGATATTCCCTATTAGTCAAGAAAACTAGTTTAGCTATCACTAAATTTAAATTTATAAATTAGTCATTAGTGACCGAATCTGGTTTCCCTAAAAAACTTCTCACAATACTCTTCGGTTTAAAGTAAATGCATCTTTTCTCTTCTTTTAACTTTTGTAAAAAAGCAATATTTGATATAATTTTAAATAATTATGACTTTAGTAAAAAATGACATTTGATCTGGGATTTTCTAACGACCTGATATTTTTCAACCCAACTGTTCCTTTCAGTCCAGAATATTTCTGGACTGAACCGGAAAAATGGGTAAAAAAATAAATAAAAACTATTATGGTCTAACACTACACTTGAATCGTGTTTTTTTACTCCTACAAATCCCCAGGGTGCAATAAGCTTTTCACTCCGGAATATTTTTGTTCTGCTCTAGCTAGACCAGCTCCTTCTGCTTACATTACATGGTTGGTTGTTCACCAGAAACAGACGTTTGGTTAGGTCTTCTGAGCGACTGCCTTTGTTTTGAATTGTTTCAATCTACAGTCAATATTTTTTTGTGGTTCTCGCAGATGACTCTGAGCTACTCTCCTCTTGAACCCAGTCTATATTTGCGATGATTTTTATTTTTCTTAAATAGCTTACCAATTTGATCCTATGTAGTTTCTTTGAGTTTCAGCCTGAATTCTGTTTTCCCTGCATTAATTTCTGCGTTTCAAAGTTGGCATGAAGTTTTATGTACATTGTGGTCGCTCAGTGTTGCTACATCTAGTACTTACCAATAAATGACCTTATTTGCTATGTTTGGCATGGCTTTCATCAAGTCGATGATGGAGTTGGTATTGCCCCACCGAAATGTTGGCTCGTGGTCTATGTTAAACAGTGTAAGGTTAATAACTGCCATAAATTAGCAGACCATGTCTTCCATTCTATCAGTTCTAAACTCCCTCTAAGCGGGTTAGATGCTGTTAAAGTCACAGGTAATTATAAGCGCCTTCTGTAATGCTTTATCGTTACTTTCAGAACGTTAATATCCTTCTTGAATTTGGCAATTTCTTCGCATGGTAGAAAGTATCAGCTACAGATTTTAAAGCTCCCCGTATTGATCGACACGAACCAGTGCTCTGAAAAATCATCCTTCATTATCGCTAGTTTTGGGCTACAACTGTAATCAGATCTCAGGCTGCTCTGGGTTTTGCCAGTCTGGAAGGTTAGACATCTTCTACTTCCCTGAGTATGGTCGCTCTTCTCTCCTTTAACCGCACATATGTCCAATTTAGGTTCATCGTTGTACGTTTTGGCTAAGTGACTCTCAGTATCGGTTAAATCTTTGACCTTAAAACCAGTAATATTTTCTCGTTTTGGTGCATCAAATTTGGTTGGTCTTCACTCCAAATTTTTCATTTTTTAGCGATGATTTTATTTGCTTCAACGTGCCTTTTGTTTTCCTTGCTATCCTTTTGTGACTCCATTTTCTCCCGTTCCTGGTCGTTTTGTTGGTGCCATTGTTCCTCTCAGGCAGTGGTTGTCTGATGTCTTTTTCGTTGGGCTCAGTTTTTTATTGCTGAAGATATCACATAGCCTGCTTTTGGCTTCAAGTTTTTGAGTCAAGTATAAGACCATTTGAAAACAATTTCAGCATAAATGACGTTGATTTATGTTTCTTTCTGCATGAAATAAATATTCGACTTATCCTTATTAATTATAATGACCAAAATTACAAATTCGTTCATGTTTGTTTTATCAATTAAGCAAGATTAATCCACAACAAGTTTCTCAGTGTAATTTCTAGTTCAACTTCATGCATAAAAGCAAAATACGTTTATTACAAATACAAATTAGAATTAATACTTCACGTTAAAATTTTAGATGTAGCATTGATCGCAATAACGATAATCGAAAAGCGGGTGGGTTGAGTGAATTGAAGAAAGGGGAAACATGTACGTAATTTTTTTCAATTTAGAATATCTCGTTTTCACCCTAATTTCAGTTTTTTTTATTCAGTTTTAAGTATATGTTTTCGTCGAAAACTCTTCTTGATTAGATTAAACAGTAGAAATATATTATAGTGTTTCGTTCATTTGCATTTTGTTTGTTCAAATTTGTTAGATGATGATGAACTCGTGCCTTTAAAAGATAATATAAGGCAACGAATAAAAATAAATTTATTTTGATTACAATTGATTGGGATGCACTAACTAACTCCAAACAATTGTTCAAATATAATTTTATTTATTAAACTTAATATCCAATACAACTTTTGGTTTTCTAATAAAAATAATGGAAATTTTTTGGAAATATGTATAAGGTTTCATAAAATTACAGCACCAAAATAAATTTTATTTTCAAACTTAACACTGTCATTAGGGGTATAGAATGTTAACAGGAATTCTAATCCTAATGATATAATTTATTTTCATTTAAGGATTCGTAAATCTCAATAAAGAAGACACAAGTTTATTCTTTTATTTTAATATTAAAATATCCTTACTCTTACTGTAACAACAAAGATAAAAGTTTTTTTGTTTTATGAACTCTGTAGAAGGAATTTTTAAGAAATATTGTTTACGTATGTTAAGAAAAAGTTCAAATGGTAACACATAGTTTTTTTGATTATTTAAGCAACCGATACTAGAACTTTTAAGCCGGAAAAAAAAGTTTAAACAAACATATAATATCTTGGAATAATTTGAATTATAATTTCGTTTAGGTAGGAAGAAAACGATTTGTAAATATGTAGAGAGAAAAAAAAGGATTTAAGATGGAAACTATGTGGTTGCATGTTGATTTTGTTATTCGATAGTTTTTGTAATAAGAATCACAACCTTGTGATAAAAAATTTTTGAATAACACATTTGTGTTCCTTATGTTTGTTGTGAAATTTTTCAATAATCGTAAGATGTTCTAGAGGAATATATCCAAAACGGCTCGTAGAGCTCAATCAATGGTAGCTACATAGCTAAATCAACCTGAAGTAGTTTGAACTGCAACACATCAAATCTCTAATTTGAATTCAACTGCCGTTGAGTTACAATCGAGTAAAATAAAACTTTCGACCTATAAAACTAATATTGAAAAGAATTAGATAGGAGATATTTTAATCCGGCTCGAAGGACCAAGACCATCAAATCGCTTTCCAAAGATATATCGATTGGAGCAGATAAATTTTTCCTCTCAAACTCTAGCATTACAAATTCACAAAGGTGTCGTTCAAATTTGCCAAAATATTTCTACGACTCTGCGTCGCTTCTTTTGGATTATTGAGAAAAGCTTATAAATAATGAGACTAATCTGCGTTTGAATTATTTCCTATATTTATTATATGACTTTACATTAGCTGCCTAGTTTAGTTAGCTGCAATTACCAGCTTTTACACAAGAACACCCGCAAAATCCTTCCCGTTTGACTACTCTCTGCTCCTCCAGTAGATCTCCTAGTAATTGGTTTGACTTTTCAATAACTAAATCGGTGTTGGTTATTGCTACTTTATACTTAACACTTGTTCACTTTTTATAATTGAAATCACTATAATTTCATTTAAACAGCTCACTCAAATAACAATTCGAATACAGTTGCCTTACATTGATTGTCATGCTGTTTTTATACTCATAGCATGGCTTCTAGCATCTTGTTTAAAGTAATAAAATAATAAAATATTTCTGGATTGTCTCCTACCACAACAAATTTAAATTAATTTGGGAGGATGATTCAATAGCAATAAAATTATTCTATGTACAGTCTTTCCAATACAAGCTAGTGAAAATGTTCAGTCGACAAACAAATCTTTTTATCATATTTGCATCATTGCCCTCCACTTAAGCTTGTTCGACCCGAACAAGAACCATCCATTGTGTTAGTGTGGTTGCCACAGCATGGTGCCAATCTTTGCAGGTGTATCACTTTCATCTTAGCACGTGCACTTTTTTGAATGCGGTAGATGACGTCATTCCTAATCCTGTTGTAGTTTGGGTAATCTCTCCTCGGGTTCTGGTCCTCGGTCTTTTACTTACTGCACAGGTATCACATTTCCGGCACCACTGCTCTACATCTGCGCGATTACGCACCCAATAAAACCTCTCCCTTATTTTTTCTTATTTTTTCCAGGGTTTAATTGATGCCCCGGTGTCCTCCGGAATTACCTCCATGCAGCTTTTCTAGAACTTCTTTCTCTCTGCTTGATGTTAGCACCAATTGCTCTATTATTTTCCTCCCGTCGGCGGACTCCCATCTTCTTTTAAGGACCCCTTCCTCCATAAAAAGTGAGTCCACTGAGCCCAGTAGCACTTGACCTCTGTACTTAAAGGTGCTACTTCCTTCCACTCAGGTCTTCTCTCATTGATTTTCCACTTCATCACTGGGGCAATAGCTTAATCCGCTAACTGTTCCTTTTCTAGTGCATAACTGCACCAATCTTTAGGGGCTTGGAACTTGATTCGGGTCACCTTCAGTGTTTCTTTGCAGAAATTTTGCAGCATGACTTGCAGTCTTCTTCACATGGTCTTCTTGAAAGGGCATCTGCGTTACCATGTATCCTTCTCTTCCGGTGTTCAACGCGGAAATCGTAGCTCTGCAGTATTTCTATCCATCTTGCCACCTGTCCCTCTGGTAATTTAAACAGCAATAGCCATTTTAATGCAGCGTGGTCTGTGCGGATTAACAATGGTTGACCACGCAGATACTTGTGGAAGTGTTTCACAGCCTTGTGACACAGTAATTTTTTTCTGGCTGCGATAGAACTCGACTAAAGTATGGCACCACTTTCTCGCTGTCTCCAAATTTCTGTTACTTGCATTGCTCGCATCGGTATCCAGAATAAACATTTTCCGGGCTTCTAAGTAAGCCAGTACTGACGCGTTGCATAACTTCTCTTTTAGGTAGCAAAATGTATTATTACATTCGTTTGTCCATTGAAACTTTGTATTTGAATTTATGAAGATTCTTGGCGATATTGGCGAAGTTATCCTTCGGTAACAAACCTTCGGTAGTATGTACATAGCCCGAGAAAACTGCGTAGCTCATGAATGTTCTTTGGAACTGGCCAACCTCTTACAGCTTCGATCTTCACTGGATCGGTTCTGACCCCATGCTCTGTGATGATGTGTCCTTGGTATTTCACTTCATACTGGAACAAGTTGCACTTCTCCGGGTTCAACTTCATGTTAGAATTTCCAATACTTCACAGTACTTCTTCTAAGTTCCTAAGGTGTTCTTCGAAACTGTTACCCATTGGAATGATGTCGTCAAGGTAGACCAGGCGGGCTTTCCAAGTGTAGCTATGCAACACACATTCCATTAGACGTTCAAATGTTGCTGGGGGTTGTATAGACTAAACGGCATCACATTGAGTTCTTACAGCCCGTTGCCCATGATAAATGCTGTCTTCTGTCGATCTTCTGGATGGATTTCCACTTGCCAGTAGCCACTCTTCAAATCTAGTGTGATGTACCACTTGGCTCCAGATAATTTACCAGTACCACTGGCGAGCTCCATGGACTCTTTGATGGCTTGATGACTCTATCACTTTCCATTTTTTCCAGCATCTCTTGCACTTCCCCTTGTTTGGCGAATGGTAGCTTTCTAGGAGGTTGTCGGATAGGATGGGCGTATCGAGTATTGATTCTGTGGCGAACGATGTTAGTTCTTCCGACATCCTCATCTCAGCAAGAGAACACACTACTCATCTGTATCAGCACCTTTTTCGTTTCTTTAAAGTCATTCAGTTGTAATCTGCTGCTTAGGTCTCTCTCTCAGTATCAGTGCTTACATGCATTTCTCCGAATAAAGACCTTTTGGTCACTTTCCCCATGAAGTCTCACTGTTTCACCCTTAGCTGTTTTAAGGGTGGACTGTCTCGTTTTGTCGATCTGTCTGTAGTTCACCATATCTATACGCAGAATTAATCTTGGAGCCCCTGTGTCCAATGTTAGCGTGAACGGTTTACTCCCAAAGGTTTCTTTTAGAACTAGGGTACCATTCTCTCTTTTATTTGTGAAACCGCAACCACCAATCTAGGGCTTTGTAATTTAACCAGCTTGCGTCCTTCAATGGCACGATCTAGTTTTCCGAAGCCGAAGCCCGGCTGCAGCTCTGGTGTTTTGCATTCCCGTCTGATGTGCCCTAACTGGCCACAATTCCAACATCTGACTCATCCGGAACTGCGTTGTTGAACTCGCTCAGGTCTCTCTTCTAAAATCTTGATGTGCATAATTACCTCATCGAGCGCTGTTTGAATTGGTTCTTCAGAAACTTGTACCTGGCGCACTTTATCTAATCCATAGGCTCCTTTTCCACTTATATCTGGAGGCTAGTGCCAATACTTCCGCGGGGAGTTTTTTCCACTCAAGTACAGCTAGTTTCTCATTTGAGCATTCCGTAGAGCGTTGATGAATGTGTCCGATGCTAGCTCATCTCGGTGCTCCACATTGTAGTTGGGATACGCCTAATTGACGAGCCTCACGATGTCAGCTTTCAACTCCTATAAAGTATCTGTGACTCCTTGCTTTTTGCTTTTGAGCTGCATCCGATGGAGAGCTTGATGGAGAGCTGACTCCCAAGGCTTCCATAAGCTAGTTGTAATCGCGCTCTGTCGGTGATAACGTCTTTAGAATTTCAGCGGCTGCTCTTTTTAACGACAATCTGAACGCGTTTGTTCTTTGTTGGTAAGATGTAGTTTTATCAAATATTGGCGGTTTCATTTTGGCTGGTACTGTTGTGAATGAAGTACTAGCCACACCTTCAGACTTTACCCGTGCTATTTCCTGGAGAAGTTTTTCCGATAACCTTTGTAACTCTCCCTCGGCTTCTTGGCGAAGCTCTTCTGTTACGTTCCGTAGATCACTTCCTATGTTATTTATTTTCACCTCAGCACTGGGCAGACGAGACTCAATCGCGGCTGCTTTCTTTTCTTGTCTGTCTATCATATTAGCCAGTTGATCTTGTTGCTTTTTCTGGTCAGCCTTCTTTTCAGCTGCGCTCTTTTCTTGCTTAGCCAACATATCAGCAAGTTGTGCTGCTGCTGCTTTTTCTGCCTTCTTTTGTCTGGCCATCATCTCCCGCATTAACTCCATCATAGGTCAGCTGATATTGTATTCAGAACAGGAGTTTCTTCAGCTTTGACTTCTTTAACCCCTGAATCTTCATCTGCAACCTCTAGTATTTTTTGAAGCCTGACTAAGAGCTCTGTTTTTGTGCTATGGACAGCAGTGCTTCTCTTCTTCAATTCCTCTTTCAGCTGGTCCTGGCTGAGATTACTGATTTTTACTATTTTCCTCATTGCTTCAATAATCCCACTTCTGACACCACTGTTACGACTCTGCGTCAGTTGTTTTGGATTATTGAGAAAAGCAAAATATTTCTGGATTGTCTCCTCCCACAACAAATTTAAATTAATTTGTAAGGATGATTCAATAGCAATAAAAATTATTTTATGTATAGTCTTTCCCATGCAAGCTAGTAAACATGTTCAGTCGACAAACAAATCTTCTTATCATATTTGCATCAATATTTTTATCCGGCTCGAAGGACCGAAAAAACAAAAACAAACGATATTATCAATCGCAAGTGTCTTAATCAAAGACAAATTCGGAAGATTACACAAATTTTGTGCTCTACTCGATTCTGAATCCCAATCTTCATATGTTTGACGAACTTGGTGCACAACGGTTGCACTTATAACGTTAAACAGCTAATGTTCAAATAAAAGGTGTAACTGCTAGTTCAGTTTTTTTAAGGAAGGACGGCTATTAGAATTGGTCTGATCGCTTACCTTGAAAGTGACCAAAAAAATTTTAACTTTATAATTTGGCTAAAATAAAATCACTGTTTGAATGGATTGTATCGGGTTAACCTCAGTCAAAAAATAATTAAAACGCATCTCTTATTACTGCACTAAACGTTCAACTGGATAGTACGTCAGTTTAAAAACTAGTTAGATGAGACCTTCCACAACATAAGCTTTATTCATTAGAAGACGTTCAATGAGAGGAGTTTTTCAAACAATCGTACAAAAGAGACAGACTGGTAGGTACAGAGTCAAATTGGGCAATTCATCCTGGCAAATTATCCAAGTTCACTTGAAAATAGAAGATCTGGATTCATTTTAAAATTGGTCAAAATGGCGGGGGGGGTCTCCCGAACATCTCTAGCTTTAAATCTTCCATAACTTCCAATCCTGGCTTTCGAGCTAATTGAAATTTGGTATATTGGTTTTAGTACAGTTTCCAATATTTCTGCACCAACTTCCAGTTAAAAACTTTTTTTTCAAGTGTTAATCCCTACTGTAGCCTACAAGTACCGATCGATTTTCATGAAATTTTGGCAAAAGCTTTCAAGTAACATGAGAAAGGTTTCGTTAGCTTTTGGAGTACATTGGATATAGGGTTGGGGAGTCCACCATGGAACAGGTGGTTTTTCATGTTTTTTATATTTGTTGGGAGCAAACAACATTGGCTTGTAACTGAATTTTGAAGACACTTTGGAAAAAGATGCAAATAGGTATGGCAAATAGCTGATTAAACAAAGTGGTGGGAGTTCCCACGAAAACCTATTTTTATGAAAATTCAATAAAATCTTTACCTGATAACCAAATTTATGAAACTTCATACATAAGCATTTAGTACACTTCACAACAGTTCTGCATCCCAACTTCCAATTTTTCACTTCCGGTAACATTTTTTCTTGTAATTTTCTGAAATTTTTTCGGTGTCTTTATGCCCATTACAGCCTATAATAATGAAGTAATTATGATTAAAGCCATGAAAAAAGTTTCAATTAGGACACATCGATCAAAGTGGCGGGGTTCCACCATACAACTGCTGACTTATCTCACTTTGTTTTTAAAGCTTTTTGGGTGCATACAGACTTCGTTCATAAATTAACTTTGATAACACATTCGAAAAAGATGAAGGTTTGGATAAAAAAGAACTGGTCAGTTTTTGGACGGTATTGGGATAAGTAGTGCCTCATGAACACCTGTTGGTTTGAAATTTTAATAACATCAGTTCCTGATAATTGATTTTGTTGTTAAGAGTATAATTTTCACACCAACTTCCAGTTTTTCACTTCTGGTAAAAATTTGTTTTTACTTTTGCTCGTCCAACAGAATTTATACTTTTTGGAATTTGACATAGTCCTGGGGCCACACCGATTTCATATGATGATTACCATATATTTTATGCTTCGTAAAGCGCCTGCTTTATTTTTCAGTGTGTGTTTAATAATAGCGAAAAAAACAGAAATATGACATACAGTTTGATTATAACACACGAATAAAAATATTACTTATTTTCAACACCTACAATTTGATTTTTATTTATTTTACAGAGTCATTGATTCAGGCTTAGCAGAGCTCAAAATCACACCGATTGTACAAAAATGCGATACCACAAATGACTCGCGAAAGAAAATTCAATTAAATTGTATAAAAAATTTGACTTTTCGATTTAAGCAATTTTTTGTTTTTGATTATAAAATCGCGAACGCCAAAGTAAATTTTGGATCTAATATCAAACGCGGACTAATTTTATATATGTAAATTCTGCTATATATATTTTTAATATTAACTAAGAGAAGGAGTAAAAGAGATGATTGCATGAAACATACATCGTTATTCATATTGTTATTTCGAAACATTTACCAAAAGAAAACCATTTACGAAGCCACAGGATATGCCATCTACCGCACAAACATCTTCTTGTTGGTTTATTAACACGTAAAACACGCACAGAAATTACGACCACCCTTTTCATCAATTAAGAATACAAGCAAAAAGAACTGGAAATGTTCATGTATTGCAACAATTTATTTCTTTTTCTGTTTTATGGTTATAATATTGTAACGACTCTTCGTTGGTTCTTTTCGATTATTGAGCAAATACGACAGTAAAAAGACAGATCTTTAGTTAACAAAATCCCAAACTTTATTTATCAACCAGTTACAGCAACTTCCGATTTTAATTACAATAAATTCCAGGGTCTCCAATTTATGTCCGATAAACTTCACCGCTTTTCTACAATTTGAATCAATAATATTCGGAATCGTAAAATCTGTATTTACTATTCCACTAAGCTCAAATTCTTTCACTATTAGTACCCAGGCTCAAGTACACTCAAGTAGAGAGAAATTTAAACGTACTCTCAAGTAGAGAGAAATTTAAACGTTAGCAATTCTTCTGTTTCATTTTTATATAAAGAAGGAAAGTAAGCAAAGTTCGAAACGTTGTAAAAAGAATACAAATATATAATCAAAAACTATTATAACCTTGATGTTTCGAGTGGGTCAAAGAAAAAATCATGTGTACCGATGATTAATAACAGAAATGTTAATGAAAAAATGCAATGTAGTCGTATTATAAACACAAAATGGAAAAGTGTGGTGGTTGAGAGTTGAGACAAACGGTCGAGAGTTGAAACAAACTTCAACTTGTGCCAAAAAAGTGGATAGTTCTTCATTAACGAGCTAGTGCCGATAGTACGTCGTAAATTATGTTTTACAGACTTTACACCAGCTTCCAAAAGACCACCAAAATTCGGACTTCCAGGTGGAATAAAATGCTAATCGGTTCCTTCGTTCACTAATGAGTTAATTAAATATTTGTCCCCTGTTTGTTTCATTAGATGTTTGTCCATTTCAGTTAAGTGATGGTTAGCACCCACAAAATTGGTACCGTTGTCGCTATACAACTGGGTGAATTTGCCACGCCTTGCTGTGAAACGTCGAAAATAAGCCAAAAATGCATCTGATGTCATGTCGCTAACAGTTTCTAGATGAATTGCCTTTGTAGCAAAACATACAAACACACAGATGTAACCTTTTGATATTTTGCTACAACGACCCTTTTGCAAACGTAATACAACAGGTCCTGCGAAATCCATACCAGTGATTTCAAATGCACGATGAGAGTTGACTCGACACCATGGAAGATCTCCCATAATTTGTGAGCAGGTTTTTTTCTTTTGACAAAAACAAGGGATGCATCTATAAATTTGTTGACGACTGATATTTCGAGGTCCCAAGATCCAATACTTTCGTCGAAGAACGTTCAGTGTTAGTTGAATACCAGAATGAAACCATTTTCCATGAATTTGCTCCACGATGAGTTCTGAGAGTTTATTTTTTGATGGTAGTATGATCGGATGTATTTTGTCGAAACAAAGGTTAGCGTTTCGCAGTCTTACTCCAACAAGAAGTAATCCAATGTCATCCAAAAACGGATTTTATTGCGATGTGATTGCTTAGATTTGCAACACATAATTTCATTTGGAAATTCTATAGATTGAATGATTCGAATCCAATAATTGAGAGCGTTGGTAGCTAATGATCCAATATTTCTTACCTTGCGTGGTTGACAATTTATTGTGAATCTCATTATCCAAGCGGTGACTCGCTGCAGAGTTATGAGGCTAGAATAATTATTGATGAGTTCAAAGAATTTATCTGCGACGTTGAGAGTTAACGTTATTGGTTTTTGTGTTTCTAAGTTGCATTCGGTTTCGATTATATTAGTTAGTTTGCTAAGCCAATTTTCCTTTGATTGACTTAACCAGTTTGGCCCAATTCACCATAAAGAATGACCATTTAGTTGCAAAGGTAGTACACCACGAGACGCGCAATCGGCTGGATCGTCAGATGATGGTACGTACCGCCAATTAGTTTACGTACAGCCAATTAGTCACGAACGTTTTCCAAGCCGTTGGATGCTTCCTTAGCGAGGACTGGACGATACTTGAATCGGTCCACATGATTGTATGTACACTGCTAAACAATAATGCTTTCCGTGTATTTTTAAAGAGTCGAGCTAGCAGTAAAGCACCACAAAGTTCTAATCTTAGCACACTGATTTGTTTGATTGGTGAAACTTTTATTTTTGATGTTCCTATGGCCACAGATGTATCACCAGATTTGTTTGTAGAACGTAAATAAATAACTCATTCTTCAAGTAAAGATGGTGGTAAAACGTCATCCCATCCAATTCCAGACAGCCATAAATTTTGCATTATTATTTTTGAAATGATAATAGCAGGAGATATCCAACCAAGTGGGTCGAATAAACGTGAAATATCCGATAACATTTCTTTTGGTTAGTGAGACAGTAAATTCAGGTTATTTGATTTTAAATTCAAATACATCTTCTAATGGAATCCATCTCAGCCCAAGTGCTTTGACAAATTCTGTACGATCAGCCGAAATTTTTAGGTTAGTTTGATGTTCACGATTTTCTGCTGGAATATGTTTTAAGAAACTGCTACAGTTAGATGCCCACTTTCGAAGTTTGAATCCGTCCGACTCTAGAACATTAGACAATTGTTGTTGGATTTTGATTGCGTTACCTTTATCAAAACAACCAGTAATAAGATCATCAACGTAGAAGTCGTTTTTTATTATGTTGGCAGCCAATGGATATGATTCTGAATTGTCGATTGCCACTTGCTGTAATGCCTTGATGGCACAATACGGAGTATTCCATATGTCACCGCCATTCCATATGTCACCGTTTTTAACCGATAATCTTGGAGTTGCTCAGATGGTGTTTTCCTCCAAATAATTCTTTGGTAATCCAAATAGCTTTCGTCGACCAACACCTGTCGGTACATCTTAGCAATGTCACTTGTGAAAGCAATAGGATATTTGCGAAATCGTAATAGTATCGTCACCAAATCATCTTGAAGACGAGGACCAATTAGCAAATTTTCATTGTAAAAGGACGAGATGTTTTGCATGTTTTGTGCGAGCTCCATATGCCCTAGTTGTTCATATTCAGTCATGAATGCTATGTATTGCCTTTTGAAGTTGATATTTTCTTTAAAACGACGTTCCAAATTTAATAATCGCTTGATAGCGCCAAATCTAGATTGCCCAAGTGCAACCGTGTCAGTTTTGAAAGGTAATTCGACCACGTATCTTCCATTCTCAGTACGATAGTTGGTTTGATTAAAAATTTGTTCCCATCGCTCGTCATCCTTAGATAGTGAGTTGCTAATTGCTGTGACTTCTTCAACTTCAAAAAAATTGCGTAACGCTGCATCTAAATTTAGTTTGGCATGGCAGCTAGTTGCAGAGACGTTTGAATAAGTTGCTACAAATCACAGGACCAGATAATATCCATCCAAAAACAGTTTGTTGTGCAGTAGGCACTGCTTTTACACCTGGTATAATTCCATGATTAAAATGTCGATTTTGTTTGGTTTATTAAATTCAGGATCAGCTAAGTTGATGCTTTGCAATTGCAGCCAAGAGGTAACGTTGATTTCTCTTTTCGGTAAATAGTTTGTATTTGTTTTTAAGACCAATGCTTTAATTGTTGTGGAAAATAAATGATCGGTGAATGATGATATTTCAATTGAAACTGCCTGAATGACTTACACACGAACTATTAGCGTCAACCACAGAAATTGACACAACACCAGAACGACGTCTCAACTTGAGTCGTTGAACACAATCTTCGGTAATAAAAGTAGCTTGCGAGCCTGTATCTGTAGCCAACAAAACTTCGGTTTAAGACGTTGTGTTGGTTCCAACTAGAGATTCAGCTTGCGCGTTACTTGTATCAATTGCTTGTAATACATTGCTGTTGATGTTGATAGTACATTCAACTTGTTCTTCAGATTGAGGTGGTTTTTCAATGTGTAATAAAGTATGATGGTGTCTTCTGCATTTACGGCATGTTCCAGATTTACATAGGCACGCACTAGAATGAGTTGAAGTTAAACAATTAAAATATAAATTATATTTTTGAGCGATATTCAAATGTTCGCGTATGGTTAAAGCAAGAAAGTTTGAACAGCTAGTAATGTAATGTTCTGCGCTGACAAAAATTAAAAATTTTTCAAAATTCTGAAAATATTCAAAAAATTCTTACAAAATCAAAAATTGAAACTTTTTCCGAAATTCTAAAAATATTGCAAAAATTATTACAAAATCAAAAATACAAACGTTTTCAAAATTTCAAAAATATTTCAAAAACTATAACATATTCAAAAATTTTCATGTCCAATTTCATTTTCAATTACATTTACGTCATAAACAGCTACATTTTTTTTTTCCAAAAAATTGGGTAAAAAAATTAATGAAATCATTTTTTGACACACTAGACAACATTTTTTTGACAAACTTATAATGCCATAATTCTCAATAATAATAATAAAATTTCATTTCAAACAAATAATTAATTTTATTTTTTTCAAAAAAATTGGGTAAAAAAATAAATAAAAATCTTTCTTTTGACAAACTTGACAACATTTTTTTGACAAACTTATAATGCAATAATCTAGTTTTTGATCTCACATACCAATCCCGATCATCAAGATTTCTTCAAATTTAATGTTCCTACTCGTAATCACTTAAACTGAACGTTTTTTAAGCCAAAAATATGAAAATTTGCTATTTTTGACACACATAATGATTTTTATGACACACTTCCGGTACAGTTATCGAACACAGGACCTGTCCCTTGAGTATACCTATTTTAGAAAAAAAAATTTTTGAAATCCCTCCAGCGGTTTTCCCTGCAGCGTAGGTAATGACGGCGGCCGGCAGACTCACCCATTTTTTTTTTTTGCTTTTTTAGAATCAGTAGGTCCTCAAACGTCGAGAAATACCAAAAAAGTCTGGGTAAGAATTTCACTTTGAGCTCATGAATATAATACTTAGGTCTTTCAGACCGAAGTAATGAGTGATTTTTATGACCCAGTTATAGTTTAGTTTCGAGCCAATTGTCTTTTCAAATAGTCAAACATAATATTGGTAATTTTGACGTAATTTATAAGTCTTTCAAACCGAATTAAAATGCAAAAGAAATATGAGAACTTTACTTTGAATAACTTAAAATAATGATGAGTGTGAAAGAATGATGGTTGGCCATTTTGTAAATGTATATCCCAAGGTCAAATCCCGTAAACTCCCTGAAATAGACGAAATTAAATATGGTTTCTACAAATAGTTTTTGACAAGCAGTCCTTCATATTATCATAATCTGTATAGCATGCATTACTAACAAATTCCTTTCCACCAAATATAATGTATTTAAAATATATTTTTACCTTCACTTATCACAAAGAACTATAAGTGGTTTCATAATAAAACTCTCAAAATTTGTCAAAACTCACTTCATATATAATATGTTCTTTACATAAAAACAAATTTACTTCTAAAATTTTATTCCTCAACAACCCCTCAACAACAATAAAATAATCGATTATTTTTGTTGTCACCGAACTAATAACTGTAATTGATCATTACATCATCAACGTAACAATAGCAATATGTTTCCTTTTGACTTTATTTTTATTGCTTGTTTTCCTTTAAATTCAAAGACTTTAGGTAAAAGACTTTTATATGTGTGACAAGGTAGCAGAAACATTTAATATATAGAAACAGGATATTTAATTTACTGAAAAGATATGTTGTATTGGAATGATTTTGATGTAAGGAAGGGTTGGAAAGTGTTAACATACATACTGATGAGTAAAACTATAGGATTAATTGAACAAACTCTTCTCATACCAATTAGCGTTTTTTTTAGGTAAAGATAACTTTTTCTTAATTTACAAGATTTAGGTTTAATTATCTCTAAAGTGAACTTTGTACATCTCTAATGGTTTGAATATAATAAAAAAAATGTGAAGATAAACCAGAAATAAGCAAATAAATCGAAGGTAGATTTGGATATACTCAAAAAATATCAACAAGGAAATAAGCAGGAAAATTCGGTATTTAGCCAATTTGTTTTTATGTTTAGTAAAAAACTTCAAAGAATTTTTTTTTCTGTTTTGTTACTTCAAACGAGAACTCAAATAAGAAGGATTGCACGTGTGGTTCAATTTTAATGTTTCTTTGTTGCAGAGTAGTCGAAATGGTTGCAAGAACTTGAGAGGTTAAAACAACTTGTCTGTTCATTTCAACATTTTTTCTCAACATTCGTTCTTCTTAAAAATTATCTCATAAAAAGTAAATATCCTAAAGTTTTCTGTATCATTTGCTATCCCTGACAAATACTAAAAAACTTAAACGTTAAACCCGACGTTAGTTAATCGACTAAAAATAAAAATACTCACATGTTATATTATGTAACATTGTCAAAGTTTATTAAACTTGATCAAATAGGGCGTAAAAAAGGACTAAAGTAATAATTTAATTTAGAATTTTTTTCTTCATTTTTGTATAAAAAGTTCATTTTTCAAAAAAATACTCTTAAGGGAAATGGTGTTATCATGAAATTCAAATTTAATTTTTTTTTTCGTTTTTTTGGTAGAGTTAACATTGATCGTAAACAATTTTTAATGGTTCTTTTTCGAAACCAATTTCGTAAGCAATTTAGAACAAAATAAATATTATTGTATTAAAAGTTGTTTGTGTTGCTGAATAAAATGCTGGTATCAAGATTAACTTCAACATATTTTTTTAGATGTTTTATTCACATTCTGTTTTTAAATTTTTTGACAATATTTGTAGGTATTGGTTTTTGCTTAGTTTTCAAAAAAATTTAGCAAGGTCGCCAGAATTTACCAAAATATGCTGTATAGCAGGAGTTACAATATGAGTCATAGCAACTCATAGACATCTTTTAAGACCTAGATCCCACAACATAATGCGTTCTGATGTGTTGATGAAATTAGAATGGGCTATGTAAACTGCGTGTGGGCTTTAATCTTTGAGGAAAATAGAAGCAAACTTGACTTTGGTAGTTCTCATAAAATATCTGAGCGATCAAGAGGAAAAAAATTACTAGGTGTTTTCTACAAGATCTTGATAGCTTAGATCTCGACACACACAATGGTAACTAATTTTTAGGAATAAATTCTATAAGGAAATTATTGAATTTAATTTTTCTCGTTTGTGTTACCGTGAAGATTGATTCTAAAATATTTTGTGTACAACGCGTAGATTTTTTTTTTAGCAAAATGAACAAATAATTGTTTTTCTTTTTTTCACGATTTCCTAAAACTTATTGAAATAAGGCAAAATAACTAAACGAATTCAAACTCTGAGAAAAAGAAGCACTAAAAAGGCCAAAAGTTTGGCATTCTTTAGACTAAGACAGATCGGAATGTGGCTTTTTGCATTTGCTTTCAAAAATTATTTGTAAAAACCGTCCCTGTTTATTTTTTTGTACAAACCGGAAACATTACTGCAGCCAAAAATGCATTTTTAAAGAACTTTATAAATAAGAGTCAGAACTGGCCCAAATCGGGATCCCGGAGGTTTGCGAGGTCGCTGATTACGATTATGATATTCGAATTCACCAATCTCCGTGGGACTCTACCGCAAATCACACGGGGAAAGAAAGAAACTTGGCGTCCGGGGTTTTGTGGCTAGCTGAACCCAAATATGGAATCGGTGAGCACCCTCTGGACACCTGGTGCGACCGAACCCGGACGCAGACGTCATCCCCGAGAATTTTCCTGACAATATCGACAAAAACAACCCGAAAATCATTGTTGAGGCGTTTTTCTGGGCGCTGAATCCGAATTCCCCTTCGAAATCGACCCCCCGCACACCTGGTGCACTGGAACCTGGCCTTGAACTAGCCCTCTCTGTAAGCAAGTGATTGCGTGTTAGAAGCTAAAATAATTCCAGAGAAACTTAAATTTTTCTTACAAAAGCTTTTTGTCAATCAGTATAGAAAAATAGAAAAACACTTGAAGACCACAAGTCAAAAATTATTTCAATTGCTCATGCCATAACGTGCGCGACATTGGCCCGCAAAATATTGTCCCCACTCCAGGTCAATTTTGGCGTGACTTTACATCGGAAGTTTGGTTTTAGAGAGTTAGTGGAGATGTGCAACGCCATGGGATTTAGTTGCTCTTATGCCGAAGCGCGTAATTATAAGATATCAGTAACTTTGCAGGGAGAAGTTAATGTGAAAGAAAATAAAAGTTCAATTTGTTCACGATAACGTGGATTGGAACGTTTAGACTTTGGATGGAAAAGGGACATTTCATAGCTTAGGTGGCTGTGAAATTATCACACCTGCATCCTATTCATTGCCTAAAAAACTTCTGCTCCGGTTTAAATGTGTAACTGAGCAAGAAAACACTGCAGAAAGTATAATCAACCTTATAACTTACCCATACCTCGCAATGGATGGCATGAAATTTTTCAACTTACCACAATCGAATGCACGCTTAAGTTCGAAACTTAGAGTCTCTTGAAAAATAAATTGCTTTTGAATGTTTCACAAGTATGTTTGGCCCACTTTCGAGAAAGGGTGGAATGGATTCATAGAAGACTTTACAAAAAGTTCCCAGTACCAATTGTTAGTGATAAATTTTCTGCCTTTCATACATACTTAGCCAAGTGAATACACTACACTATACACTGCGATAAATCAATCAGTCTCTGAAGCCTGGTGGTTGAAAATGACGAGTTGTATCATAACATTCGATCAACCTTTGTATTTAAAGGCTCGGGACAAAATAGGCGCAACAAAATTGGCAGATGATATAGCTGTTTTCGTTCGACTAGGCAAATTTTCAGCAGGCACCAATATGTTCGCGCTGTTCGGGTTAAATAATATTTAAAAGGGCAGAAAATAGATGTGATGAAATCCAAGAATGCGTAAAATTTTAAACCAAGTATTCGTTTATGTTGCCACAAGACATTGAAGAGCTTCAAACAGATGATAATTACAGAATAATTACAGCAGAATTTGAAAAAGAACTTGAAAGAATAGAAGGACTCAGATTTCATTCACGCGGAAAAAACGGAGATTGGCAACTACATTTAGATACTATTGAACGCATGTTACCTTTTTTTCATACAACTGGGCATTTTCCATATGCAAAATCTGCTCAAATTTATTTAGAAGACATGAAAGCCCTCAAAGAGCATATGGTTGAGTCCGAGTACAAAAAATTTACAACGGAAGGGTATTTAACAATTCACAGGAGCGACAAATTTTTTAGTGGGATCTTTACGGACCAAACTATTGAGGAAACACTTATGAGGTTATTGAAGTTTGAAGGAGGTTTATTTCGTAGAGGTGTAACTGAAAGTGTTGCATATCAATGGATCAAAACTTTCTTGGTCACCAAAGTTCTTATCGAGGGTATAGAGGACTTCACGAACTGTGCATTTGCTAAAAACTACCAACATAAGGATTCAACAGATTCCAGGATCAAGGCAGATTTGAAATCTTTGAAATTGATTGAGAACTTCTTTCAGCAATACGATCCATTCTCTGAATCCATAGGATGCCTCACAAACATTGCTTATGAAATGAGTGAGAGTCCGGAAAGCAATTGTCACAATGTTTTTGAAGAAGGTGTCAATATTTGGGGATCAAGTTTCAAGAATCTAAAATTATCACAATCAAGAATCTTTAAAACTATCGTCTCTTGCAACTCTAAAATAAAAGTCGGCAATAAAGGGATAGAAATTGACCCCGAAGTCCTGTTTCATAGAATATGGGCATTAAAAAGGGCGAGGAAGAAATGATAGACTACCTCAAGTGGGAGTTGTCTCCATTCCCTCAGGCATACTTCAATAGTTTTGGAATGCTGAAGCATACAAAGTCCGATTTGTATTCATTGTTCACGAAAACTCCCACGAATGTTTATGATCCTAACAGGCCGTTTTTTGTTCTGAATGGAGAATTACTGATTCACAAAGTCGGATGGACAATCGGATAAGCATTCTCGGCGATCATGGACAATTACATAAAGTATATTTTTAATCATTACGGCAAACGCAGGATAGTTATTTTTGATGGTTACCAAACCCTCAGTACTAAGAAATGTGAAAGAATCCATCGCGTTAATCGGGGAAGTTCAGCAGACGTCCGTTTTAGCAAGAATATGGCGTTACAAATACAACAGGATAAACTCTTACAAAATAAAAACAATAAAAATAAGATTATTGAAATGATCCATGCCAAACTGACAACATTCGGGATAGTTTCAGACCAATGTGCAGCGGATGCTGGTCGTATGATTGTAACGGCAGCTCTGAAAAAATCTAGGGACCTTATGAAAAAGGTAGTCATAGTCGCCAAAGATACAGACGTTGCCGTAATATTGATCGCACTTTGCCCGGTTGACAGAAAAATATTTTTTACGGAAACCTGCAAGGCTCGATCACAACCGATCTATTGAACTATGTAGCACATTTTTTGAACAGCATACATTTGAGAAAGGTGGTGAAATGTACGTTATCGCACTAGGCATCTCAAAATCATTTGATCGAACCTGGCATGCCAACTTGATCAACAAGCTCGTTGCGTACGGTTTTCATCCCTCAGTCCTGAAGTTGATTCAAAACTTTCTGTCTAACCGAGTTCACTGAGCTCACTATTGTACCCCAATTAACGCTGTACCCCAAGGCTCAGTTTTATCACCCAGCCTATTTTTAATTTATATCCACGAACTGTTGAAAAGCACAAATGATCACCACAGTTGTTGTGAAACATATTGTAATGCCTATAACAACACTTTTTAGTAAAAAAAAATTGACATCAACCGGAAGACTTAAATGACACCACCACCCGACTCCAAAACTAAAAAATAATTAAAACAAATTAAAAAAAATTGTTTTAAGGAGGTTTGGCTGCTTCCGAAATTCTGAGTATTGGCACCATTTTGGAGCAGGAGTTTCAGACTATTTCCAATTGTTTCATCAAAATTGTATTTAGTAGCAATATTTTAGTAGCAGTACCACGCAATCGGTCACGTGTCCACTGGATATATGTCTTATTTCAGTGTTTAAATAAGAAATCTCCGAAAAGAACAGCAATAAGTTTATTGTAAGTTTTTCGAAACACTTCCGAATAAATATTTTGTTTTGTTCCAACTTATCTTTTGATTAAAATTTACATAATGTGTCGATTGAACAATTGATCGACTGTTTATAGCTAGTTTGTCTATCTCCTTCTGTTTACTTTTCGTACTTTTCATCCACATACATTTAAAATTTCTCTATATCATCTCCATATAAAATGCTATTCCAACCATTTCCAAATATCATATCAATAAACAATTCAAGTCAAATGAGAAAATATTCTCCTCTACAACTACTGGATTTAAAAATTTGAGCAACCATATTATATCTACATATAATATTATGACAAAAGCTTTACATAACAACATTTTTACTAGTGAAATGGAGAGCTGGATACGTTGGAACTACCAACACATCAACATAGCAGACCGCGCACCTAGTGAGATTTTACACCCTAAACTAGCTTTAACTTATGCGCGCGTTCGAGACAAAACGGATCAGAAAACAAAATTTACATACGATGGAAAAGGAGACTCTGGCGACCCCATTCGAGAAGAAAACGCAACCGTCACGTACCCCTCATAGATTATAATTCGCTTACTCGTCCACACAGATACACACATTCATACCCCCCATACACATATTCAGGTACACACACACACATTCATACCCAACCCTGTACCCGTAAGTGAAAAAAAAAATACTCACCCCATAATGTGATCAGATCCCCATATTTCCGTCCCGCTCCTCCTAGCCAAAAATTATAATTCAGTCTGGATAATTGTTAAAGTACTCCAAAATTACACCAATTACTCACTCGTCAGCTGATCTCTGTCTTTCCGTTATTTCAGTAAACCAACAACTTAACGCAAATCCCGTCTAACACTAGGCATGCCCATAGAATCCTTTCACTCAGGACTAAAGCCTCCTAGTGGCCCACCATACACCTCACGTTGCTCGTTACTTGATCCTTTGGTGACGACACCGGATCCGTACGTTTGACGTTATTATTTTGGTAGGTTTGGGTGTTATGATCCGATGAATTTTCGTTCAATAACTTAGACAATCAGTTTAAGTGGTAGTGAACATTTATTACCATGGTTAGCATACTTTTAAACAAAGTTCAACCATATAAATGGCGTAAATCTATTTTTAATAATTTAACTAATTTAATTTTAAGACGAATAATGTTCAACCATAATAATGGCGTAAATTATTTTTAATGATTTGATTTAATTTAATTTAAGACGATGAACATTTAAAATTTTATTTGGAATCATCTACTCATGTAATTTACTAAACAATTTAATTAATTTAAGTTTCGACGCATAAGGTTTAACCATCTAAATGGCGTAAATTTACATTTTATAATTCGACTTTAAGGCGAATAATGTTCAACCATATAAATGGCGTAAAGTATTTTTAATCCTTGGATTAATTTAATTTTTGACGAGCAAAGTTCAACCATATAAATGGCGTAAATTCTATTTAATAATTTAATCACGGATAATTTGCACATAAATGTCCACTCACTACCCTTGGTGATTCACTTGATTTAAAAAAAAAAAAAAAAACATTGGATAGGTTAATGTTCCCAATAAGGGTGAATACAACAACAAAAAATTCTTTTAATTTTGTTCGCTATCCGAAACATTTTACATACCATTAATTGACAAACTATCGGTATATCTTTCAGATCCTGATCCACCATCCGTATATCTCACCGCGTGAAAGTTCAGCGTAGCTGATTTGCTTCATTTCCTTCTTCGCTCCGCACCATTTACTATCTCCGCCGGTCAGAATACTTTTCCAGCAAGTACCTTCCACTCATCTGCGTTTAAAAATGCACAACGCGCTTCGCAAACAAAGTTTTTTTCGCGAGATTTTAATAAAGATGTCCGACTCACAAATCAACACCAAACGTCAAACAAGAAACAAGAATCTAATAGGAAAATAACAATAGACTAAGAGGTCCTCTATATTCAAAATCGAGTATTTATATTAAAAAAATGAGGCCGTTTTAAACGACAACGAAAACGGTGTTTTATCTTGTAAATTTTCAACGACTATTGAACCAACTAAGGAGGTTGTGATGGGTTTAATTTTCAGTTACATTCATTCGAGCGCATTCCACCATAACACTAGTTATTTAGATAGAAACATTCCCTGGGTCCACTGGGTCCACGCCGATTTCATTTGAGGATTACCTCTTATTTTATACTTCGTAAGGCGCCTGTCCTTGACAAGTCCGAAAACTTTTGTTCTGCCATTTTTCTCGATTCGGCCGCTTTTTCGTTCGGCAACCTCCGAAAAATTCCGATTGCCCGGGATCTTGTAGATTTTTGTTTTTTTTTTTAACTATGGGAGTTGGAAATTTGGTTTAGAACACGAGGGCAACCTTTGCCGACAAAAATGTGTCTGCTATTGCTTAGTCCGACAACCCAAACATACCAATATGTCAGCTGTCGGACTCGACAATAGCAGACACATTTTGATCAGACAAGCTTTCCCTCGTGCTCTAAAACAAATTTCCAACCCAAACAGTTAAAAAAATGGGATAGCAAATTTACAAGATCGCGGGCAATCGGCATTTTTCGGAGCTTTCCGAACAAAAGAGCGGCCGATTTGAGAAAAATCGCAGAACAAAAGTTTTCGGGTTCGTCAAAGACAGGCGCCTCACGAACTATAAAATATGTGGTAAGCACCAAATGAAATCAGCGTGGGCCCACGAATGGGCCCAAAGTTCAATAGATAAAAGAACAAAATCTTTTCTCGACTTGAGTTGAAGTCTTTAAAATTCTTTTTGTTTATGCTGCTTCTAGAATAAATGTTTTTTTTTCAGTATACGTCTGTCACCAACTGCCTAGTAACAAATAGTACAAAGAATTATGATTTGGAAAATATTTGCTTTGATTAGCTTGTTAAGGAAACAATTTTTTTTTATTTCTGTCAAACAAACATAAGCAAGCATGAACAGAAAAAACAAAATCAAATTTGTGTTCATCATTTAGGTCATTCGAATTTCCTAGATGGTAAACAAAAATCACAAGAAAAACAATTAAAATGACTCAATAATAAGAATAAGGAGAAAAATGATGGAAGGAAAATTCGATAAAGAAGAAAATTTAGTGTAAACAAGCATCGACATTTTGTTATATTGGAGTAAAGTGTTTTGTCATGAAGAATAAATGTAACCGATTCAGAGAAAGAAACATTTTTAAACTTGGGGTTTGTCAAACATTTCGTGAAAGATGCTGATTGCTGACTACAATTTTAGTTTAAAAACATTATAAGTTTTTATGTTCAGTTTTCGATGTTTTTAATGATTATTTTATGATTTAATTAAATTAAAATAACAATATTATAATAATACGATTTATTGATTGGATATATAAAATATTTCAACCGCAACGATATATTTGTATTTATTGCAAACCACAACAAAGTAACACAACGATTTTTAATACCCAACCACAAAATATGTTGGATTAAATTTATTTAATAAACACAAATATAAATTATACTAACATTCTGTGAAAGGATTGTGATATCTAACAATTTCTGAAATTTTACATCCAGGTTGGGGCTAAATTAAAAATTTGTTTCGGATATATCAAACCGGAAACCGGAATTTAGATTTATAGCAAATCTTACGAAAAACTTGTTTATCGAATATAATCATATTTGAATCACAGGGTTTGAAGTAATTAAGTTTTAAATAAAATAAAGCTAGGGGTCACCATTTAATGTAATATCTTCAAATATGTGGAGTGGATAAAAACTGCAGAGTGGATAAATACATACACTTCTTTTACATATTTGAAATCGAATGACCTACTACTAATAAATGATTTAGTACTAATTAAAGATAAACTACCCAACAGCAAGTGGGCAGTTGGTACTAGGCACTACCCAACTAGTAATCCAACTTCTTTTAAAACACTAAACAGTCTCACCGAAACTAGTTTCCTCAATTTTATAGTTTTTTTAAAACTTCTAAGTAGTTGTGATAAAAGCTAAAGCGAAAGGGAACACTTGTGGAAACTGTGTAAAATACGATCACTTTGCTGAAGTTTGTTACACATGCAGGAAACCACAAAAACAGAAACGATATGTCAAAATAATTGAAAAAGAAGCAGAGTTTTTTAATTGAGAAGAGGAAATTAATCGACCAAATGCATCTTGGACACAGTTGGACACAGGAGTGACCTGTTATATTAGGGGCTATAACAACAAATGTACTAAGCTGAAAATTTTGGCAACCGATACATCGACACACTGGGCGAGATAAGTATACATTGTTGGTTTAAGAATAAAAAGTTTGCTTTGTTGTTCCAGATAGTTGAAATCGATCACATACCGATATTATCTGGCGAAACTTGTGAACGGCTGGGATTAATCAAAATATGTAACGAGCTCGATACAATCTCGGGTGTTCTATAAGCAAAACAAATTTTAGAAAAACACCGAGATATTTTTGATGGAATTGGTTGTCTCGAAAATAAAATCTTATTGAAAATCGATCACAGCATAAAGCAGCGCTAAAAGACGGTCTTTAAGCTGAGTTAACAGAAATAGAAATGGACGGGATCATTGTGAAAGAACAGTGTCACTCCGACTGGGTCAGCAATATCCTTGTCAAACGCAAACCGAATGGCAAGTTACGAGTTTGTATCGATCCAAACCAACTCAACGTTGCGTTGAAAAGTCATAAACAATGGATGCCAACATTAGGTGAAATATTGCCAGAGTTGAAAAATGCGAAAATTTTCACAACACTTGATGCGAAAAAACTATTTTAACAACTCTAACCCGATGGTGAAAGCAGCAAGTTTACCACATTCTACATGCTGTTTGGGAAATATAGATTCTTTCGTCTACCATTTGGTCTGAAACCAGCAATCGAAATCTACCAAGCAAAACAAATAGACATTATAAATAGCTTGAAAGGAGTAGTCGCTATCGCTGACGATTTGTTAATTTTTGGAAAAGGAGAAACTATTGAAGAAGCACAACTTGATCACAACCGAAATTTAGAAAAAGTCAAATCTCTCAAAAATTGCTGCCACAATAGTCATTCCGACGCCGAAGGATAAAACTGAGCCGAAAAAATTTTTGGGCATGGTGACAAACTTGAGCAAATTCATCAAAGAGCTGTCATCGAAAGCTGAAATCCTTAGAAGACTAACGCACAAAGATAGAGATTTTATTTAGTCTGAAGATCACGAAAAATCGTTCAATGAAATCAAACGCGACATCTTATGTGTACCAACATTAAAGTACTTCGAAATAAACAATCCGGTAACGATTCAAACAGACTCTTCGTCTTATGCAATGGGAGCAACATTGATGCAAAATGGTCTACCAGTAATTTTTCTTACATCTTCACAGAAAAATTACGCAAAAATCGAGCTAGAGATGCTCGCGATACTCTTTGCCTGTACACGATTTGATCAATACATATACGGCAAAAGAGATGTAACCGTTGAAACCGACCATTTTCCACTGGTAAATATAATGAACAGACGTCAACTGCCTGAAACGCCGAAAAGACTTTAATCAATGTTGTTGTACCTACAAAGATACAATATCACATTGAAATGCGTTAAAGGTACTAAAATGGTACATTGCAGACCTTTTACCAGGAGCACCAGTCCAAACAGTACGGAACAGTATCGAATTTTCCATGAAATCCAAAGTGTCAAATTCAAAAACAAGAAAGTAAATGATGCGACACTTTCCAAAATTCAAGCTGCGACTAAATTTGATCAGCAAATGCAAAAGCTGAAAGCATTTATTTTGAACGGATGGCCTCGAGATTACAAAAAGGTTCCACTGAATCTAAAACGAAATTGGTGTGTTAAAGAGAATTTGACCACAGATGATGAAATTATTCTGAAAAGTAATCGAATACTTATACCACCAGTATTGCGTAAGTATATACTCAACAGACTTCATATGAATCATCAAGGCATTGAGTATTCTATGAAGACAGCAAGAAATACAATATACTGGCCGAATATAAATAATCACCTTCAGGAAAGGATAGCAAAATGCGATGCTTGTCTTAAATATTCACCAATGCAATCAAATCCATCAATACATACACACAAAATTTCCCAAACTCCATTTGAAAAAGTTTTTGAATTAGAAATTTGCCTCGTGAACCAACGACATCGAAAATTTTTGTTAACTGTGTACCTTTACTCCGACTAGTTTGAAATCGATGAATTAGATAATATGACTACGAAAAGCGCCATTAACATATGCAAGCGAAACTTTAGTCGACATGGAGTACCAAAGGTGTTGGTGACTGACAACGGTACAAATTTTGTGTCAAGAGAATTCGGGCAATTTGCTAAAGATTAGGAATTCGCACACGTAACATCAAGTCTACATCATCAACAAAGAAAATGGTAGGACGGAGGCAGTAGTTAAAATTTCGAAACGATTGATAAAAAGCGTTGAAAATGCTGAAGATTTCTATAGAAATTTACTGCTATGGAGAAACACACCGAACAAAGTGAATTATAGCCCTGTGTAAAGATTATTTTCAAAACAAACACGATGTAATGTTCCGGTCATAAAAGGAAAACTAATTCTGAATATTCCACAACAAGGCCCAGCAAGAACTGAAATTGAACGATGCAAAACAAAGCGACATTACGACCGAAAAATTAAAAAATTACCGCAACTGAAAACTGGCGACAAAGTCATGGCAAAAATCACCCCAAACTTTTCAGTATGGAAGAAAGTTGAAATTCGAGATGAAATTAAGCCGAACTCTTTCATTATTAAATCTGGAATGAATACATACGGACGAGACCGAGTTCATCTTAAACCAACAAAAAAGGATAACCCATCGTCAACGAATTTACTAGGAAGCTCATCTCAAACGAAACAGCCCGAAATAGAATTGTAAAGTTCAAATGATGTTTCTGCAGTACATTTGGATACGCCGAGAAGTATTTTGCGATCTCCAACCTCCACACGCTTAAAGTGAAACACTAATCCACCTGTCCGTTTCAAGGATTACGAAATATAGCAAACATTGAATGAAGAAAAGGGGATGTTATATGGTTTAGTACAACCCTGTTCCGTTTATAAGAGTGTCAACTTATAAAGATGTCAATCATTTCCAACTTCATTCATATATCTTGTATCAGAATCATTTCAAGAGAACACATCCGAGCATATAAAGACTAGAAGTGTTTTACTTAAATTGTTTCAATAATTATATTACTGATAGAAAAGCAACATAATATAACAATCTTATTATAGAAACTATTTCATAATAATAATAGTGGAGGCAGCTGGTTGTTTGTAATAATTTGTATGATTATTTTATGAATGTTAATAGTGAGTGCGGCTGGTTTCTTATAGAAACTATTTCATAATTATAATAGTGGAGGCGGCTGGCTTTGGAATGAATCTATTTCATAATGTTAAAGTGGAGACATCTGGTTTCTTGTTATAATTTTTTTGTTAAGTTTTGAATGTCAATAGTGACTGGTTTTTAAATGAATATAATTCATAACGGTAATAGTGGAGGTGGCTAGTTTTTTGAAATAATTATTTTCATAGGTTTTGAATGTTTATAGTGGTTGCGGCTGGACTCTTATTGAATCTATTTCACAATATTAAAGTGGAGACGACTGGTTTCTTGTTATAATTCCTATGATCAGTTTTGAAAGTTAATAATGGAAGTGTGCATAATTATCAAACAAAAATTATTATTTCTTGCTCATTAAAACTCAAATATACAACAAAAAACTTACTGATAAAAAATACAAAATATTAAAATATAAAATTGGCAACACCACACCACGAAGATGGTTGGTGTTTTTAAGAAAGAAAATTTAAGACTTCTGTTCAGCTTTAAGGCTTTGTTCACAACTATCTCTATGTGATCAATGAAATTGAGTTTGCTATCAAAGAAGATACCAAGATCTTTAATCAATTTCGTTTTCGGTACATCGTCGTTACAGATTTTGTAGTTAAATTTCACAACATTCGTTACATTTCTAGTAAAGGTCATATGCATGAAAAATGATTTACCTGCATAAAACGATGCGTATCTCAATGCTTTAACGTAGTTCCCTTATGCATGTATGATACAAGGGGTGGCTCTTTCTAAAGGGTTGCAAATCAGAAATATAGAGTGACATATTTAGTAAGCTCCTAAATCGAAAAATCATTCACCTACATAAAACGATCCGTATCTCTATGCTTTAACATAGTTCCCTTATGCGTGCAGGAAACAAGGGGTGGCACTTTCCCAAGGGTTGCAAATCAGAAATAAAAAATGACAAATTTATTAAGCTCCTAAAGCGGAACTTTATCCGCACCCTGATATATTTTTGTGTCGAATGTCGATTATGCTTAACATAGTTCCCCTATGCGTGTTTGACCCAATGGGTGGTTTTCCTGCTAAGAGGTTGCAACTCAGAAATAAACAGTTGCTTGTTTTTATGTTTTTTTTAATTCAAGAACTACTTGTAGTAAACAAATTTTTAATTTAATAGCATTTTTTGTGTGTTATCTTCGCTTGCAGACTAGTTTTTGGGGTTGGTTTAAGAATAGGGGTGGAGCTCCAAAATCAAAAGTATACAGCCTTAAGAGCTCCAAAATAGCTGATAGTTATAGGTTTATTCACCATCCTCTGGAGTTATTTTTAAGGTGTGGGGCACCTGAGTGAACGTTCACTCAGCCCTCCCCCCATTTTTAAATGAAAATTTCTGCTTAGTGGTTCGAGCTCAAAATTGTATTCTTGCCTTTTTAGATAGCTCCTAAATAGCTAATAATTCCAAGATATAATTTTTTTGATGTTTGCATTGTGGGGAGGGAGGGTAAACCAGTTTTGGGGAAGTTTTAAGAATAGGGGTGGAGCTCTAAAATTAAAAGTATACAGCCCTAAGAGCTCCTAAATAGCTCCTAATTCTGAGCCTATTACCGATCCTTTAGAGTTATTTTTAAGGTATGGAGGGGGGGGGGGGCTGAGTGGACGTTCAAAAATTCCTATTTTGACAATCGACCCAAAAACTATAACTTCCCATATCGAGAAGCTAATAAACAGTTGACCAAGCGATCCACTCCCGAACCTCTGATCTTTTTGTCAAATATAGAAAATAACTCAGATCTTCGATATTCAAGTAAACCCGGATGCGTTTACTACTCATTTACATACCAAAGTTTCATCCAGATATCATGCGTTTGCGTAACGAAAATAATGCGTAGTTTTTTCACAATTTCTTAAAAAACTCAAAAAGTAACAAAGCAATTGTTTATACAAATCTCATTATAAATGGCTGACATAATGACAAACAATATGAAAGTTTCATGACCTTGATAGCATTATTTAATCTCATGCTATTTTTAAGAAATGATTTTCAGGTTTTTGGAAACCACTAAAAAACAAATGATTTAATTTTGCTAGAAAAAGACTGGGCTCTAAGTTAAGCCAAGATGCATCGATTGCGACCATTTTTGTTGAAATTGACCAAGCCGTTGTTGAAAAAGCGTTGGGCAAATATTTGTCTACATACAGCTTTACATACATACATACATACATACACACACACACACACACACACACACACACACACACACACACACACACACACACACACACACACACACACACACACACACACACACACACACACACACACACACACACACACACACACACACACACACACACACACACACACACACACACACACACACACACACACACACACACACACACACACACATACACACACACACACGCACAAACACACGCTTTTCGCACGGTGTCTGACGAGGCTGTAAATGTTATTGCGAGTAGGATGCCGATTGATATTGCAGCAAAAGAGGTATCGGCTCTGCGTATAGCAACACGAAATGATAGGGACCGACGAACACGTGAAGACTTCAACATGGACAGTCATATAGAATGGCAAGCGAAATGGGAAGCTTCCACCAACGGATGATGGACCTTTGTGATGATCCCTGACATAAAAACATGGACATCAAGAAAACACGGTGATGTCAACCATTATTTGACGCAAATGATCTCAGGCCATGGATGTTTCCGTGAGTACTTATACAAGTATAAGCACGTAACGGATCCATACTGTCTCTACTGTGAGGGTAAGGCCGAGAACGCTGAGCACGTGCTAATCGAATACGGAAGGTTTGTACATTCGAGGAGACTTATTGAGCAGCATATGGGAGAGTCAATCACTCCGCATAGCCTCATGCAATTTATGCTGAGCTCAAAAGACAACTGGGACATAGCGAATGAGATCATCACAAGTATGATGAAACGACTGAGACAAGACGAACGAAGAGCAGCCATGCTCAACACTACACAGCGAAACCACGACAACACATAATAATCGAGAGAGTACTACACTCAACCCCTGCCCTGCGAAGGAATGCCTTAATTGGTGGTACCGCAGGGATACAACAGGACTACAAGAGCAAGGGAGATGTTTTTACCCGGTAAGAACCCGCGGTCGCCTGGAAAGTCGGGTTCCAGGTGGATTTTTGAAACGTTTCATCTTCCTACGAAAAACAAAAAAAAAAACACACACACAAACACACACACACATACAGACTGCCAGCTAAAAATAGTCTAAACAGCTTCAGGAGGTCATGAAACGTAAAGATATCATAAAAATTCCGATTTCGAAAATCGACCCAAAAACAATAACTTCCCATATCAGGAAGATTCTGAAATTCAAACTGTGTAGCACATTCTTTGTCAAAGCTTTTTAATTTTTCTTCCTAAAACTTTTTAAAAACAAAAATAAAAATATCAAAAAACATTCTGAGAACTCAAACAAAATTTAATTGTTCCATAAAATGTGACTGCCAACAAAAATCATAAGATCTAACATGTCAAATTACATTTGTAAAAGAATCTTTAGTTAACTTATCGCCTTGATGTAAGACGCCTGGTATTTATTTATGAATTCGAGAAACATGAGCGATTTCTTTGTTACAAAAATTTTTTTTTTGTTTTTCATTTAATTTCCAGAAATAGAAAGTTTTTAGAAAACAAACGTAGTATGAACGTAAAAGAATGTATATCAAATTATATGATGATGAGTTTGTCCTTGTCCAATGTGAGTTTTTATTATATGAAGAAAATGATTTATTTGAGTGTTAACTGTGAAATGTTGACACAAATAAAAAGTCTGAGTATACTGATCACATTAGGAATCGTTTATAAGGAAATTAGAATACGGTGCTAGTTTTACACGGTTCTTTTTTCCACAAACAAACTGGAACATCAACAATAATAATAATATAAAGAGAAATAAAAGTTGTTGGATATTTTAATTGGTTTTTATAGAAATCGTTGTACGAGTACGTTGTTATGACAATCCTAAATTAACAGATCGTTGATTATTAATTACAGTGGCTTGACTTTAAAATATAATTTGACCATAATTTAATTTCATACCGAAATGTATTTTTCCGCCGTTGAATATTGAAATCATTAAATTAATTTATGGTTGAAAATATTAATTAGTAGTTTTTACGAGGAATAAACAAAAATTTGTTTATTTAACAATTAAATGAGTTTATTCGAATAAAACCATTTAAATAAATAAATAAAGAAATAATTTGATGGTTGACCAAAATTCAAAAATTCTGAAATAATGATGTACATATATATATTGAAAATTTATAACCTTAATATAATTTTGTTTAAGGTTTTAGATCTAATTGTATCCACACCTCTAAATACTTTTGTTCAATTTCGATAAAACGCATAAATAAACAAGAAGATGGTGCAGCGTAAAAGGTGAGTAGGGGTATACAGGGTGAGTTTTTTAAAAAATGCCAGGCTTTTATTTCGAGAACCATGCTAGATGGGACAAAATAACCCTAGGTAATATTTGTTAAGCGTCGAGGGGGACGTCCAATGGTAATATTGAATGACCTAGAAACTCATAAGTATTGGAGATATATGCCAAAATAAGTTTTTTTTAAATTAGAACCTATACATTTAATATTTTTTTTTGATTAAGTAAATCAAACTACACACTTTTTGCTTACAAAATTTTTTTGTAAAGTGTACGATTTTGTAGATATGATGAAAATTGATTTGCACTAAAGCAAACGTGTCTTCGCTAAGTTCTTCAGAAAAAAATAAAATTTCGATAAATTAAAAAAAACAAAGAAAATCATTCATTAATTTAAATATTATTGCATCGTGGTCTACTGTGTGAAATTGATTTTCGTTGTTTTTTTTTGATTTATTGAAATTTTATTTTTTTTCTGAAGAACTTAGCGAAGACACGTTTGCTTTAAAGCAAATCAATTTTCATCATATCTACAAAATCGTACACTTTACAAAAAAATTTTGTAGGAAAAAGGGAGTAGTTTGATTTACTTAATTAAAAAAAAATATTTAATGTATAGGTTCTAATTTAAAAAAAACCTATTTTGGCATATATCTCCAATACTTATGAGTTTCAAGGTCATTCAATATTACCATTGGACGTCCCCCTCGACGCTTAACAAATATCACCTTGGGTTATTTTGTCCCATCTATCATGGTTTTCGAGATAAAAGCCTGGCATTTTTTAAAAAACTCACCCTGTATAAGCTCTCAGGAAGATTTTAAATAAACTTATGTTAGAAATAATTCAAATCTATGCTTGAAAGGTGCAAAGCAAAATATCTCACTTCTAACCTTACACAAACAAACTGAAGCCGTTTTTGATGAAGGCAATGGACAATGGACATGTATTTAATATTTTTGATTAGATGATTGACAAAAAAATGTTGATTTTATCCGGGCTTGGACTTTTATCCGAACTAGATCAACACTTGTTTTGCCGGAGGAAGTCAAAACATTTGATAATCATAAAATTGACGAGTTGCGTAAAATTTTATATAACGCATTCTTTGTATTACGATGTCAAAATACTATGATCAACTGAGACTTGAGTTTTAGCTTGCACAAAAATATACCATCTCAGCAGGCGAACGGTTCAGAGCTTTTTTGACTGATGTACGAATACCGAGCAAGACAAATAATATTTCATCGCTTTTAGTTGGTTGTATTGCATCGAGCCATCAGTGATGCCTTAAGATCTCGATGAATTATTTCCACCATACCGTTGAACTACGGATGTAATGCGAGCAATTTCGACTTAAATTGTGAGCCTTCATCAGTCGTTATCTGCCGGCAATTGCCAAAACGCGAAACATGCTGTGAAACGAAAGTTTTTGTTACAATGGATGCGGTTGTGTCAACGATTATGAGCAAATTGGAATATCCATTTGATTGAAGTAGGGGTCCTACCAAATTCTTATATGTGCTCAAATCGTAATAGTGATATATTGAGAGTTTCCTGTTTCGATTTGGTATGCATACCTTTGCTTTTTGGCAGTTTAAACAAACTCTTGTCAAATCGTTGATATTTTTGTTTGAACTAGGCCAGCAATAGCACGATGAAACGAGTTTTTAAGGGTAGGGTCGATTACGGCTAGTCGGCGTTTCCCAGCAAATATTATCATTCATTTTCGGTATGTTTTAAAATTCTAATTTAAGTTCAGATTCTTTTTCAAATGGACCATTGGCTTTTTAATCACAACTACCAATTTTGCGATCAAGTTCTTCTGGACAATCAATTCGTGATAGAAAATTCGCAACAACATTTTCTTAACGACTTATATATCTGGTGTCGCTGGTAAATTGCTCGAAGTAATCCAGGTATCAAGCTTGTCTAGGATTTCGTTCAGTTGTGACGAAGGATATTCTGGGGCACACCACTTTTGGGTCAAAAATTTGTTTTTACTTTCCTTCGTCCCAAGGTTCCGAATTCCAGTTTATTTTTCATGTCTCATGACATTTCATTTCTTAAAACCCTATGTCTATATTTCCGTTTTGCTAATAACGCAAAATGGCATCAGTCTAAATTATAAAATTTTCCCACATTTCGTTTTCTGTAAATTTTTCAGAAAACAATGAATGTAAAACTCTGGATTAATATAAGTTTAATCCAATTTCACTTTATTAAATTCTCATTTTTCGGCCTTTTCTTCATAAGTCTGAAATTCAGCCTTTCATTTTTTTTTGTAACTAAATAAGTTTTTCGTTTAATTGTGGGAAAGTTTCCACAGTTTGATTCAATTTCTGGAGTCCCGTTGTTTTTTTTTTCTTGTTGGACTCGTTGTTATTACTTTCGCCAACTAAGGCCATTTTCATACAAAGCTCAGATAACACCGAGATGAAAATTGGAGGAAAACAGATTTTGGTTGGGACTCGAAAAGTGGCACTGGACTCGGATAGTCATAGTCGTGTTTTGGTTTATTTTTCTTTCGTTCTTGTTTTTTTTTTTGGTTTTGGTATAGTTATAGTTATCATTTTTGGTTTCATATCCTTAGAATTTATTTTTTATTTTGTGGAGAATAAGTGAAAATAATAATTAAAGCAAAGTACTAGTTCAATTGTTTTGTTTAATGTTAAATATTTGAGTAAAAATAATAATTAGAGCAAACTACTGGTTAAATTGATTTTGTTCTATGTTGAATGTAATACTGGATGATAATATTTATCTGTAAAAGTTTTGGCTGGTTTAATTTAATAAAGATTTAAGTGAAAATAATAAGGAGAGCAAACTACTAGTTAAATTACTGAAGAATAAGAACAAGCTGCAGGATTCCACAAGGTAAGACAATCTTATCATTTAGTTACTTTTAATTGTTTTGATGGTTGAAGCAGAAACCAATTTTGATATCGTATGACCAATGAACTCAAGACTCTCTCTCTCTCTCTCTGGCGTTTACGTTCCATGGAGGGATTTCGCCGTCTGTGCAATCAGCTTCCAATCAACTCGTTCCATGACCCCAGTTGACCCCAGCTTCGACGTCCTTCGACGAAAGGTTTTGGATGATGTCATCACGCCAGCGTTGTCTAGGCCTTCTTCTTCGACGAACACCAGCTGGTTGTTGTTGGTACGTTTTATCATTCTATCTAATGGAGCCCTTTCTACATGACCAAACCAACCGGTTGGATTTAATGAATCCGATTACATCGCAGCATCCAAGAAGCTGTCTGATTTCATGATTCATGCGGGTTCTATACTGATTTTCAGCAATTTTACATGGACCATAAATTGTTCGTACGACCTTCCTCTCGAATGGTGAGAAATTCTACAATCGGAGGATGTCAGTGTAATAGGTCTGGACTAGGGGTTGTGCCAATTGTTATAAGTTTAGCGGCACCTCTGATGAATGGAGATGCCGGCTGCACCAATTGTAATAACTCAGCTGACCGCCTGGGCTAGTTATATTGCCTCAGGTGACCGGCTGCGTAAATTGTGGTAGTGTAGAACTACCGGCTGGGTCAATTGTAATAAGTTTAGCGGCACCTCTGATGAATGGATATACCGGCTGCACCAATTGTAATAGGTCTGGATGTCCTTTCTACTTCCCCCAGATTCCTATTCACTGCTTACAATAGTATTTGGTATAAAAAACTCTTACCTGGTTAGTTATTTCCTCTTGATTTTCTCGATTGGTTTAATTGAAAACCAATAAAATATTTTTTCTTTTATTTTTGAAACTAACACAATTTTTATTGTTTTTTCTTTTGAGAGTTTTTATACGATTTTCTCTTAACAAAGATTTTTATAAAACACAATTTTTCCTTTTGATAAAGATTTAAAACACTAGGTTGTTAATTCCGGCAACCTAGCTTACGCGACGACCGAGGAAATTTTTATTAAACTGACTGACTTTGGGCCCAACAGGTTGGACCCCCAAAAAACGAGATTCTTGTGATCTCGTTCGCGATACGTTTTTAACTAACTTACTGACGCTTTCGCTAGATTTTTTGTGGGTTTTATAATAAAAGCTAAGTTTGATTAACCAATCAAAACTTATGATTTAATTATTTCTAAAATTCAGTATTTGCTATTTTTTTTTAAGTAAACATAATTTCATAGTTTTAATAAATGGTAGTTGATCGTATTTCGTAACTTCCGATTTGTGGATAAATTTTATTGACTAAGTATTTTTGATTCAAAGTTGCATGAATTTTTTGTGTTTATTGTAATATCGTTTAACGAGTTTGTTTAGTAAAATTGCTTATTGAAGGATTTCATTTGATTAGATATTTTTGATGAAGTATGAAAATGTATATGGTTTTAACTTTGTTGCTTAGAATATTTCCTTTGAATTCGTGGGATTCGCTTAGGTTGTAATTTTGTATGAAAATTCTTTGGTATCCAAACTTTGTTCCTAAATTGATTTGTTTGGAATTTATTTCATGCGATGTTGAAATTATGAATTATGCTTAAGTTAGGCTTTTTTGTAATAGAGTAAATATTTCTGAATATTGTGAAATATTTGAAATTGAGTTTTTGGAAATTGTTTGGATGATTTTTTAGTATGATGAAATAATTAGTTTCGTGGTGAAATAGCGTTTTGGATGGAGATTGTTAATGTACAATTGTACAATTGTGGAGATTGTTAATATACATGATATCAATGATTTAATACCATGTTTGGATGAGAATAGGGTTTTGGGTGTTTTGTGGGATTAGATGTTGTATCGTTTAGATGAAATAGGGGTTTTGGGTGTTGTATGGGATTATGCGTGGTTTGGTTATGCTTGATTTAAATTTTATTGAGTAGTTTGGAGATCTATTGCTTCATATGTATATTCCTAGCTTAGGAATACTACATCAGTGTCCAGCTTTTACTTCCAAATGTAAGCACAGGTCGGATTAATGCTTTGTAAAGTAGGAGTTTGCACGACTTCGAAAGATGTTTAATGTTTTGATCGCAAAAGTTTTAAGTATGCGTAGAAAACTCTGTATACGGCAGTGATATGGGCTTTGATATCTGCCTGCAAGTCATTTGACGATGTTATTACAGATCCGAGGTATTTGAAGTATTCTACATGTTCCACTTCATAGTCACCAGTATTCAGATTGCCGTGAGGTATGTTCCTGGATGTAGTTAAAAGTTTAGTCTTGCCGGTGTTGACGCATAATCCAAGTCGTTTGGCATTTCTTTTAAGCTGAGAAAGATTATCCGCAATCTCGCTTGGTCTACGTCCGAGAAGCGTGCATCACCTTGTCGAACACCTGAAAAGAGTCAGAAACTGACCCGTCGATTATTATTCTACAGTTTCATCCCAATGTTGTGAGTTTGCACAGAGAAACAAGCTTTTGCCTGGATGCCAAGGGAGATGAGTGCAGACCAGTGGTTGTCATGGATGATGCTATCATATAATTTCTTGAAATCAACGTAGAGCTGGTGAAAGCTGATGTTGTACTCCAAACATTTTTCCAGAATAATCTTTAAGGTAAAACATTGATCTGTGGTTGACCGGTTGGGATGAAAACCACACTGATAGTCACCGATGATAGATTCGGCGAACGGGCAAGTACAACAATAGCTAGTATTTTAAATGCAGTGTTCAACAGTGGGAGGCTACGATAACTCGCACACTTTAGGCGGTCACCTTTCTTATGTAACGAAACAATGAGAGCTGTTTTCCATTCAGCAGGTAGTTCTGCTTGGTCCAATATTGCAAGAATCAGATCATATATACGTGAGACCAGAGTTGTGCTTCCATTTTTAAATAGTTCTGCCGGAAATTCCATCGATATCTGGTGATTTACCATTTTTTAATTTTGTCTAATTGCTCAAATAGGATGAACTTCATTCGTGAAATGATGAAATTCATTCGAAATTGGGCTCGTCATACAGCCAGCACATCACGTTCATTTGTTGTAAGCTTGTTGTTTCCATTTTTGATGACTGCAGAGCTTGGGTGAAAATCTTATGTCAGATTCCGCGCATTTGGAAAGCATTCTTTCGAATTTTTATCAGCTGCATGTTGGTTGATGTTTTCGATACAGCACTGTGTTAGCGTTTCTATTTCCCTAAGAGTTTGTAATGAAGAGCTTTCTCATTGGCGAACCAATGAGAATGGCATAGCAGGAAGCGTACCTAGCGAGATTTATTTTCTTGCCCCAAGCTAGCTTCAGCCCATGGGAACGATAAAGTAACCCTGCTACTTCAGCACAAATACAGAAATGTACGCTATTTACGAAAATTTGCAGAAATGGAAAGAAATACAAGTGGAAAAATGGAGACTCTGGCGACCCCTTTTGCGACAGACCCACGATCAACACGTCCAACCCCCACAATCACTCTCAGACGCCCACGCACTCACGCTTCACACATTCACCCACACATTCGACGACTAACACGCCCCCATTCAATCACTGACACGCCTTTTCACACCCATTCACACCCCTACGTTAATCCAAAAACAAATTAAGCCGAATAAGTGTACTCACCCCATGATTAAATCCTGACCTCCTATCCTGTTTAGATCAGCCCTCCATCAGCACGATGGTCACGTTGGAAATCTCTCGAAAATACTTGTATAACAAAAATGTTGAATGAAGTTGCACGTACAAACGTTGTACGAAATGTTAAGTAGAAACGTTAAACAATCTGGCAATCAGCAACGTTGAACAATTTTGTGCTTATATATAACGTTCAGTAGAAACGTTAAACAAACGGGCAATCAGCAGTGTTGAATAATTTATAAATGTAAAATAAAATGTTAAGTAGAAACGTTGTATCTGGTTGTAAACATAAACGCCGAATCAATTTATAATCACATGTGAGTATGGTAACAAGTATAGCAATTACAGCCGAATACGTTGAAATGTCATTGTTGCAGGATGCGTTGAAATCAAAAAAAAAACGTAATAAATTGTACCAACACTAGTTAAACTAGCTGTAGAAATAGAACGGTAATAATTTGTATCAACGATTGTGGAGCAATACGTTGAAATGTAATTGTTGCCGGATGCGTTGAAATCCAAAAGAAATGTAATCAATTGTACCAATACCAGTTAAATTATTCGGTGAAGTAGAACTGTAATATTTTTGTATCAATGGTGGTGGTAATAATTTGTATCCACGATTGCGGAGCAATACGTTGAACGGCAATTGTTGCCGGATGCGTTGAAATCCAACAAGCAATCGTTGTGATCACTAACATAAATGGGGTATCAATACTGCGTTGAGTTTTGAGGTAAATGTTGCGTTTATTTCCTTTCAAACTAACTCGCACAGAACGGACAAAACAACAAACAAATATATTTTTTTCTTTTATTTTCCGGTCACCGTCATTCAACGCCCACGAGACACTAGTAGTTACTTTTTGTTTTCATTCCAGGGTGAAACCAAGAATTTGCTGGAATCCTCCTATTAAACTTATTTGGATGCAATACAAACAACGAGACATCTCATATAAACATCGTGAAAATGATCAAATAATAAATCATATAGTAGACTTTGGTACATGAATTTTATTTTATTATAGCTTAGAAAACATTTCGAATCCTTTTTGTTTTAAATTACCACACAGGGATTTTATTAATATTATACAGCCATAGAGCCTTAGTAACACAAAGAAAACTTTTCTAATTATCGAACTACAGTTCCTTATATCTAATTGGCTTAACAAAACACACAAAACAAAATTGTTCTAACTATGAAATTACAGTTCCTTGTATATATTTTTCTTAACAAAACAAAAAAATTTTCTAAAATCACAATTTTCAGTTATTGGTACATATAGCCTTGACAGCACCATGCAGGAATGTACAGTTTTACACCCATATTTTAACTTATCAGCACCAATTAAAGTTATTGAAACTGAATTTAATGGTAAGTATATCCATAACTTAATTTAGTCACACGACCGAAAAGTGGTTGATTAACATTTTTTTGTTAATTCCCTTTATATAAATATCCTCTGATCTTAGCTGTACTGTAGGGAAGATTCTAGCCGCCAATTTTGCTTTTAATTATGGATCAGGTTGGTATTGGTAACTCAAGAAAATTTACTAAATTCACGTTTTCTATGGTTGGATTATAATTTTATGCACATGCAAGGGTTGCCTAGATAGATCTTTTTATGGCGGCCATAGATTTTTTTATGGGCTATATCTTTGGTTCAATTGATTGATTCTAACGAAGAATTCACTCTACATTTTTCTAACAACCTAGTTAGTGTTACGGCTAAAAATTCGACGACCGACACTGTAATACGGGATTGGTTTTCTATTATACATTTATCAAATAAAATGACTGTCACTTCTCACAAAAACACAAAGACCAATCGACCGCCATTATTAATGTTCTTTTCACTAGTTTTCATGCAAATCACTAATAAAAAAAATTAATTGAACAAAAATATCAACTTACAGGAACCGGAAGACATATATTAAATCCTCAAGATATGTATGCCCTTCGAATAAAAGATTTGATATTGATCCAGGTCTCCAATCCAGTAATCCTTTTTTCTTGTTATATCAGGGAATTTTCCCACCAACCACTTTCACCTGCATTCGCAAAAAACGTCAAAAATATTCACCAACGAACTACTCGTATGCGATGGAATAATAATAATCTCCAGAGACGTCAAACATCCACAATGAAACAAAACGTAATAGAATAAGAGAGGGAACAATTTACAGTGGCTTATTATATAGCCAAATTTTTAGTCTCGCAATAACTCGAATACAGTGTTTTAGATGTAAGATAATTAATTTCCATCAGGTTTTCAAGTGTTGGGAACTTTTTATAGTTATACAAAACCGTTTGATATTAGATATTATTGCACAAAAATAAGTTTGTGATACAAAATATTTCCGATACATCAATAACATTTATCATTGAATTTAAAATGAATTAAATGCAAGTTCGATCGATGTTATGATGTTTAGGTATTACGAAAATACAATCTACTATATCAGTACAGTGAAGTTCAGTTGCATAACGGAAAGATTGTTTGAAGCAAAATATTACATTCATACACAGATAAATCGAATATTTTAACAAGGCAAGATAGTAATTCTTGGTATGTTGACGATTGGAAAAAATACGCACAGCTGTTATGAGGTTTGAAAACTTCATTGGTTAATTACGGTTGGTGTTTAGAAAATTCAAATTCAAGTAGTATATTGAAAATACTCGAATGGAAACGTAGCGCGCGTCAATTTTAGGGTGTTGTAAGATTAAATTTCAATGTTTATATGGATGATATTTAAAGAAAATTATTAATTAATTCAAATTAACCAATATTATATTATATTAATTAATAAATAAAATCAGTGTAATTGGCTCAATTCTTTTTCAAATATGTCTGTCCAGCTATTGAAAATTTAAGTAAGCTTTAGCAAAAATAAGAAAACTAGGGGTCACGGGGACTATAAAAAATATGGCGATTGAAGGTGAACGGATGGGAAACTATTATGAGCGGTACATGTTAATAAAAAAAATGAAAACTAATAAATCTGAGACTACAATACACTGGGTTCACGCATTCCTCCAGGCTATCCATTACAAGTTTTTCTGAGGCTTTTCTGGCTCATAGATAATCAGCTTGGGAGCTTCGAGTGTTCCTTGTTAACCATTTTTCTCGCTGTTTTTGTTTTTGTCCAACGCTTTCACAGCACTCGTCATCAAACCATTCGTTACGTAATTTTGGTGGTCGTTTTCAAATTGTAGTTTGTGCTGCAGATATAATGGTTGATTGAAACGTTTGCCATTCTTCTTGTATGTTTAATGGCATCTCAGACGGGTCACGGGATGTCATGCTCTTCTATGCTTTGCATTACTATTTCTTGATATTTATTCAGTGTTTTCATGTGTTTAAATGCTTCGACATTTCAGTCCACGGTCTGTTTTGTTTTTCTACTCAACTCAAGAGTCTTAGTACCAAAAACACAATTAGAAGCTTGAATTTTTACTCTAAATTTAGAAAGTCTTTCAAAAAATAATCTCAATTGGTGTTTATGTTATATTAGACACTTAGAAAAATCTAAACCCTAAACTACAGTATTCATGAAGCGTTGTTAATGTTTGGCTCGCATTTTTCAAGTTAAAAAACATAGAAACAAACTCAAACAAGCCAAAGGGCATTGTTAGAGCAGTCTTATGTATGTCCTGTATTGTACTGGATATGGCGATAGGCTCGCACCAAGTGATCGCGTCCAATCTGCGGTAGTCACTATATAGACGCCCATCTTTACTTTTAATTTTTAAAAGCGTGTGTAACTTTTATAAGTCAAAGTTTTAGTAGTGAATTGTCCACACTTCTTATTCCGCTATTTAAAATACTTGTTCCTTGTGTGGCGATGAGTTTAACAATTTTATAGGTATATTCAACCATTTTTTATCTGAGAACCAGATCGTTCTCAAAATCTTTTGGATATTGATATCGTTGTTAGAATTAGACGAAGTCAATTAGTGGATGTCCATTAGAAGATGTATTGCGTTGTGATTTTTAGACAAATTTAGGCTGTAACGGTAACAACATGACTAACAACTGTATCCTGTACTACCATGATCATGAATACAACAAATACTGATAGTACCATAAATCCTACACAACAAGTGTATGATTTTATTTGAACATGTTAGTGTTACTCTGAAAATCTATTATCGAATAAAATTCATCGTAATCAATCACATCATTTCTTTTAAAATCCGTTAACATATTAAAAAAGAGTTCATTCATCACATATTCAACATAAAATTTCGAAACCAACCAGACAATGTTGTTGAATCACATTGAAACAATTCTCGAATAGATAAATTTTTGTACATCAATTGTATTTATTCTTTTCATTACTAATCGACCTCCTGAGAAATTATTATTTATTCTTTTGGGACAATAATAATAAGAAAACAAAAAATAAATAAAAATTTTCCATTCGATTTTCATTTAAAATGAAAAACTGTTTTTCTTTTGTTATTTTTCTTTTAGCTTTTTTTTTTGCTTCTTTTAAAATAATTCTTCGATCAACAATGAAGATAAGCAACAAAAACAAATTTTCTTATTTTTTTTTTTTCTGTGTGTTTTGTTTGTTTGTACAACGAAAGAAAATAAAAGGAAAATTGTAATATCTAATATCTTTAAAGAAAATTTATGTTGTATTTTTATGTTAAGTAAATAAAATAGCAGAAGACCGCATAACCGCAATAATATTTATTGAGATTCGTATAAATTTTTATTTCAAATTTTATTTTACCATTATGAATTCTAAAGAATGAAAATACATAAATAAAATAAAACAAGTAGAAAAGGATATTGTTTTCTATTAGAGAAAATTGATTAAATTATTACACCTTAAAGGGAATTTTATATTAATAGGAAGTGAGGATAAAGTGGTTCTTATTTTGAGAAAAACGAGAACTAAAAATTTGTCGGTAGAAAAGGTTATTCTATCTTCAATTTCAAAAAATATTCAATACTCAAGATTTATATAAATAGAGTAGTTCACTCAATATCATGTTCATAAAATCAATAAAACAAGATTTGTCCATAAATTTTATTTTCAGCCTCATGATTTTTTTATTTCAATAAAATATAAATCAATCGAACAATATAACCATTTATATCACTCGATGTTTGACCTAATGCTAACAAATCAGATTTATTTACATAAAATCACATTTTGCTATCGGATATTGTGACAAAAAATGCAAACAGAAAATTTAGTAAATAAAATTTTCATTGTAGTTAGTGATTGGTTTTAGAGAGTAGTTTTATCGTTGTTGATGATTCTGTTATCATATGCTGCAATATTTATGAGTCTCTAGATTTGTTGCTAATTACATTTATCGCTGCAAAAATTCTTCAATTACATGTTAAAATTTAAAAATTTTCACCTAATTAAATGAGAAAAACCCCGAGCGTCAATATCGCGAACTTTATAATCCACAATTATTTAATTGGTGAGATTGTTCTTTATAAAAAAATTATTTGGTATTTTATATTTACTGTTACCAGGTGGTAGGCAGATAAAATTTTACCTTTATTTGCTTTGATGTAATAAATTATTTTAAAGCATACATTTGCTTTGTATTCCCTGGTAACAAGAAATATATAAAATTTCGTTTTAATTGGTAGTAGGAATTTCGAATTTAACCCTTTATTTGTACTCTTCAATTTTGTTAGTGTCTTTTGTGTCCCCATTTCTTTTTTGCTTTTCTCTTATCGTGCTACTGTTGCATGAAACCTGCTATCGTATTTTTGTGACAGAGATACCAGAGATAGTTCTTTTTGTATTGTGTAGTGTTGAAATTTAAGTCTGGCCGAATTTCTGTATCTATACCTGCAATGTTAAAGGGTAAGTCTTTGTGTCAACAAAATGGCAGCAGAGTGAACAAACAGCTTAGCATTGACTTCACCAACATAAAAGGTCTCAATTCGAATCTAAACGAGGTTCATCACTACATCGAAAAAAATAAACCTGACATATTGTTTCTTACCGAAACAATTGTCAGTGGCAAAGCATCGAAATTGGATCTCGATAAATACCGGATGCCTAGTTACGAATTGGAACATTCCTTTTATAACAAGCATGGTGTCTGTGTATTTGCTCGAAATTCACTTTCATGTATGAGAATTAAGGCCTACCAGTTGAACTCTAAGCACCATAATTCTGTAGCACTGAAGATCTCAGGTGTTGATGAAACTATGTTTATAATAGGATTATATAGATCCCCGAATTACCCTCCAGGATGTCCATTTTTCGATCAAATATCGATTAGCAATCTAAACAAAATTACCACGGACTACCCCAAAACAAGAGTGGCCATTCTTGGAGACTTTATATTCATAATAAAGAATGGTTTAAGTATTCATCGCGCACTGACGACGTAGGAAGATAAGCCGAACTTATATTCGCAGATTATCACGGTTTGACGCAAATGATAGTGTCCCACTAGAATCCTAGATAACTCACATCATAACAATAATTTGCTGGATCTGTTTTTGACAAACGAACCAGATACTATGAAGATAAAAGTTGAACAACCCCTCGGAACATCGGACCATTTGCTAATATCAGCAATAGTGCAATTTACATCACCGACACAAATTAAAGCAAATCCTCTTCGCGTTTGGAACTATAAACGCACTGACTGGGAGGGACTGAGAAACTTTTACGATGAAACACCTTGGAAAACTATTTGTTGTGTTGATCAAGATCCTAGCACATTGGCAATAAGAATTTCTTAAATCATAAAAGACGGAATGCGACGGTTTATTCCAAATACACCTATCCCCCGTTTTACACGGTAGATACGTTCCTGATAAAAACGTGTTAATCGAAAATATAAATTTTGTATGGAAAACCGTGTTAAACGAAAAACGTGGGTTTTTGGTCATTTCTTGCAACAAACAGATTCGGTAAAACATAAAAGTACCAGTTTAATCACATAAGATATCGACATCTTAGTTAAATTCATTTTCAAAACGAAACATGTAACATAACCAATAAGAAATTCACAGAAAAATAAAAGTAATTATGCGTGCACACTGCACATACTAGCATGTTGACCTAAATCAAACCTAACTTAACTTGATTCAGTTCAGTGCGACTTGGAAGTTAAATTTGTAATTAATAATTGTGCTTTCTTTTTAGCTAAACTTTGCAAACATCTTCATATTGACTTAAAAATTCGTTGACAGTTCGCAGAAATCGGAGAGCTAGTTCAATATTCGGATCATGTTGTTGAAAGTAGTTGCATTATTTATTATCTTCTGGTATAATGATTGCAATAAAGAAGTTTTAATTTTGGGTAGAAATACAATTTATCCATTTGTAAGCTGCAAATTTTGAGGGTGACATGGAGCATTGTCCGGTAAAAGAAGAATCTTAAGAATTATTTTGATTAAATACTATTTTACTTGTGGTACGCAAGAGTTATGAGACAAATCAATGAACAATGTAGCTTTAACCCAAGCTTTTGTATTGGCATTCCAATAAATGGAAAGAGTTGTTTACTCCTTTTTACTTGAACGCTTTGTCACCTAAGCCTAATCGCTCTTTAGTATTGAAAACCTGATCAGCAGCCAAATTCTGTAATTGTGAAGCGGTGAAGTGATAAGTTTTTGAATGAACAGAAACGATGGAATTTTTAACGCTTCACCGCTTCACAGTTACAGAATTTGGCTGCAGGACAGTAAGATGTACCGCAATTAATTTCAGTCAATTTTAGTGGGTACATACTGTTGTGCGCTTTTCAATTTTAAATTTTTGCAAAAAATGCCCGTGTTTAAATATTTCGAACCAACCATGACTTGCAATAAAACTGCAAAGCCATATCATTAATTTATTTTTCATTGTTTTTATTTTTTTTAAATAAAATGTGTTGTGTAGTAGGAATTACAATATGTGTCAAAACAACAAATAAAAACTTTTAACATCACGGTCACCGCAACAACATGCGTTCAACGATGTTGATGGACGCTAATTTTTATTGTTTGTGTTCTTTAAATTTTTTTGAGTTGATAACTAAAAAATAAATCCAATCATTTAATAAAATATGACAGACCCAATATTTCATTATAGGATAGAATAAGATCTCACTGCTATTGCCAGTGTTGTATAATATCTCACGTTAACTCGTATGTCAACAGATAGAATTATTTACTTACAAATTAACTATGATCATTGATACACCTACGCATTTTGTATCTAGCTAATAACGATCTATTGCTTAAAATCAACTGATTTGCATAGAGAATCTCTTACATCCCTTTGCTGATATACATCATCATGTTATTTCAAAATTTTGCTTTGAACACTCGCAGGCGTTTTTTGTTACAAGTTTCTTGCTTTCATTAAAACCTGTATGTTTATGATCATAAGCGGTATACTGGTATACCAGAAGGTTTAATTAAAATAAAGTAGATATAAGTGCGTGTAATACCAAAATTTGTCTTTTTTTAATTTTTTTTTTTTGGAAATTTTGATTTCAAAAACCGTGTAAAGTCGAAAACGTGTTAAGTGAGTCCCGTGTAAAGCGGGGGATAGGTGTAGTAATAGTATACACGTAATATTTTTGTATTATTTTTGTTTTCTTGATCTTAGAAGACCTATTTACAAAAGTTTTTATTAGTTACGTAAATGCGTTACATTACGTTTGGATGTATTTGACTTAAAAATTTAATTTCGATTTAAAAGCTTGAATTGATTTGACTGCTATTCTAAGATTTAGACATAAATTCAAGTCTTTGGTTTGTAGTTCGGTCAATTTGGATTTTGTGATTAATTCGAATACAATTGGGGTTTTTATTTTCTCTCTACTCAATTAAATTAATTGTATTAGCGTTACATTAATTGTTAATTGTATTTACGTTAATTGTGTTTACGTTGGTTTGATTGTTGGTTTGTTTATTGCAAGCAAATTTTTCTGTTTGTCATTTTTTCGTCTCAGGTCTTGTATTTCTTTCTAGTTTCGTTTTATCTCAGGTTTCGTCTGTGTTTAAATCTGGGTTTTTCGAATTTTTATGTGTTTTAACAACTTCTAAATTTTCCTTTGTCCGGATTGGCAATTTTGACAGTAAACTTAGACATAGTATCGAGTTATCCAGCTGTTAGAATTGCCAATTTAGATATTGTCGATTTGGTTGTTTTGTGTTGATTTTGTTTAAAATTTTATTTTAAGGTTAAAAATAAATTGTTTATTTGTAATGACGAAATTATCAATAAATTTTGCCAACATAAGAGTCAATCTTCATTCGGTTCATCAATATCTGGAAAGTTTCAACCCCGACATTCTTTTTTTAACCGAAACGATAATCAGTGACCGAACTGTATCTCTAGATCGTAGTAAATACCTTTGTCCTCATTATGATCTGGAATCCTCTTTTTATTTCAAGCATGGTGTTTGTGTATATATCAGAAACACCATTCCATACGTTAGAATTAAAAATTTTGAGTTAAATTCAAAATACCACAATATGGTATCACTTAAAATTTGTTGTTCTAATCAAACGTTGTTTGTCTTTAGGCTTTATCGTTCACCTAACTCACCTGAGAATATCAACTTGTTTCATGATCTATCTGAAAAAATAGATAGATTGACTGAGTATCCTAACGCAAAGTTTATAGTTCTTGGTGACTTTAACGTTCACAATAAAGAATGGCTCATACACAGCTCTACTATTAACGATATAGGTAGACAGGCTGAACTTTTTGCTGTTTATCATAATTATACACAAATTATAGACCAGCCTACGAGAGTACCTGACATTCCTGGACAAGGTAGTAACCTACTTGATTTGTTTTTGACAAATGATCCTTTCTTGGTACAATTTAAAGTATCAGATCCTTTGGGTGGTTCAGATCATAATTTGATCTCCACTCAATTAAATATCCCAACTCCTAAAGTTTTTAAAGCCAACCCTCGTCTGGTTTGGGACTATAAAGCGGTGGATTGGCAGGGTTTACGGGCTTTTTTCAAATGGTTTCCATGGAAACATAATTGTCTTACTGATCAAGACCCAAACATAGCGGCTTTAAATTTTTCTAAAACTGTTCTCGAGGGTATGCGCAGATATATTCCTAATAGATTGACCATCCCAAAGACTGATCTTTGGTTTTCAAGTAAATGCAAAAAAGCAATTAAAGTTAAGAAAAGGGCTTTTCGTCAGTTTAATCTAAACAAAACTGATGAAAACCTTAGACAGTACCGTAATGAGAGAAATATTTGTAGGCGACTAATAAATACAGAAAAGAATCTCTTTAATAGAAAAAAAGCGTCTAAATTTGCTGAACACCCAACTGGTTCACGCAATTTCTTTAAAACTGTTAAGGCAGTCCAAGGTAATTTTTGTAAGTCTTCTCTACCTCCTCTTATTGATAGTAATATGCCTGTCATTGACCCAAAAGAAAAAGCTAATCTTCTTGGATATTATTTCTCTAAAAATTCTATACTAAAAGAACCCAATTTCTTACCTAAACCAATTCCTAGAGCTTCTCATGAAATGATGCGTATAATTTTTCGTAAAAACATTATTCGGAAAATGCTTTTACAAATTAACACTAACAAAGCTTCTGGACCAGATCGTATTCCGCCGATTATTCTTAAAACATTTGCAAAAGAGCTATCACCGATCCTCACAAAAATTTTCTATTTGTCGTATAAGAAATGTGTTTTTCCTGAAATCTGGAAAATGGCAGCAGTGCAACCAGTTTCAAAAAAGGGCAGTAAAACTGATCCAACTAATTACAGACCCATTTCAATTTTGTCCGTTGTTGCAAAAATTTTTTAAAAATACATTAATTTTAATATAATGACCTTCTTAGAGTCCTCAAAATTGCTTAATGAAAGACAATACGGGTTCCGTAAAGGAAGGGCGACAGGAGATTTACTCTCTTTTGTCACTCATGTATGGAATAAATCTCTTGAAAACCATGGTGAAACTTACGGTGTTGCTCTTGATATATCTAAAGCATTTGACAAAGTATGGCACAACAATCTTATTTGCAAATTAAGTTGCTATGGTTTGGACGACCAACTTATTACTTGGGTACAGAGCTTTATTTCGGAACGAAAATTTCGGGTCAATGTTGATGGTTTCTCATCAGAAATTTTTTCAACTAATGCAGGCGTTCCTCAGGGTTCTGCCTTATCTCCAACTCTTTTTCTTATTTATATTAACGATTTGTTGAATTCAACTGTTAATCCTATTCACAGTTTTGCTGATGATAGCACACATCATGCATCACATGAAATGTCTAATATACGGTCAAATGTAGATGTCAAGATGATCTGTAGGTCAAATTTGATAAATTCCTTAAACGATGATCTAACGAAAATCATAGATTGGGGTTTTATTAACAGTGTTGAATTTAGTACGAGTAAAACATAGGTTTGCCATTTTTCTAGACTGTCCGCACCTAATCCGTTTCCTTTAAAGTTTGACTCCAAAGATCTTGTAGATAAAGAATCTGTAAGACTTCTAGGAGTAGAAGTTGAAAACAATATGAAATGGAATTCTCAAATTTTTAACCTAGCTAAGAACGCTGTTCAAAAATTGGGCTTTTTGGGACGATGTCGTAAATTTTTCAATAGGGAACAGCTTCTATTAATATATAAATCATTTATACGTCCTTGTATGGAGTACTGCTCTCACATCTGGGGTGGCGCATATATTAGTAGTTTAAAGTGTCTTGACTCTGTTCAGTGTAGAGCTGTTAAATTGATTGGCAACTCAACTCTCACTAATGACCTTGATTCCTTGCAACACAGACGAAATGTTGCTGATCTGACAATTTTCTATAAGTACGTTATGAAAGAACAAACTTCCAATGAGATCAAATCTATTTTACCTGAACTAGCAAACCTATCGCGTAACACCAGAGCAAATTTTGTGGCCCATCCTTTTTCAGTTCATATAAAAAAGTGCAGAACTGTTGCCTTTCAGCATGATTTTTTCAACAGAGTCTCTCATTTATGGAATGCCTTACCCTCATGGGTTTACCCTGATAGCTTTAATACTCAAAATTTCAAAGTTAGCATCCATAAGTTTCTTAAAGAAACTGAATAAATATGCAAACTTAATCCCAATCCCTAGTTGGGCATGGTATCTTCGGATATTCAGAGACGTTAATTTATAATTTATTATAATTAACAATAAACATGCCTAATTTTGAATAAAAAAAAAAATCGATTAATCACTCCTAAAACTGAGCCTTGGTTCACGCAGGATGTTGATGAGGCAGTGAGGAATAAATGCAAAGCATTTAAGACGTATAACACTAACAGAATACCTGAAACCCATAGCTCCTATAAGAAAGCCAGAAATATTAGTAAATTCAAAATAGAATTGGACAAAGACGCGTTTATCCAGAAGAAAGCAAAGAAATTCCCCGGGCACCCATCTGTTTCTTTCAGGCAGTTAAATCAGTCCAGAGCAATTTTACTCGATCCTCTATTCCGTTCAACTTACGTTCAACCCATATCAAAGAAAGGCAGTAAGATAGACTCTAACAATTATAGACCAATTGCAATTCTGTCGGTTTTCGCTAAAATATTTCAAAAATCTAATAGATTATTTGGAAATATCGCGAATTATTGATGATAAACCGTATGGTTTTCGTAGAAGTCATGCAACAGGCGATCTGTTAGCGTATCTCATCTCTGGAACAAATCGCTGGAAAACCATGGTGAAACATTCAGTATTTCACTTGACATTTCTAAAGCATTTGATAAAGTGTGGCATAAAAGTCTCATAGCTAAATTAAAGTCTTATGTCATAGACCATCTTACTGTCTCATGGATTCATAGTTTTCTTACAGGTCATCAATTTCATGTTAATTTAGATGGTATCACATCCAATATTTTCACAACCAATGCTGGGGTTCCCCAAGGTTCTGCACTTTCACCAACCTTGTTTTTTTATACATTAATGACTTACTTATCTCCACAGTGCACCCAATCCATAGTTTTGCTGATGACAGCAAATTGCACTACTCTGATATAAGCTAAAATTAGTTTTTGGTTTAACTTTATGTCAACATTTGCAACTAATTAACGTCATGTTGTTTTCTATATGTAATTAGTAATGGAGAATGTCGGTTTTCTTTTTAAGATTGATGGTTTGTTCTGAGTCCCTCCCAATATATTTCCTCTAATCATTTCCATACACTAAACGGTTTGTATAAAACAAACTGTCCATTTCCACATCATTTATGCATTAATTTTGTACAAAATATATAACATAATCGTAAAAATTATGAAATAAACATTAACAACCAAAAAACAAAAAAAAAATTAACAGCATATCCATCACCAGAACGGCGCCACAATTTTTCTTCAATGTTTTCTAAATTATGTATTTAAGAATTTTCTTTTTTTTTCTGTATGAAATATTTACACTAAACAATAAAGAAAATGAAAATGATGATAAGATAGACAAGAAAACCAAATTGCCATCAAAACGATTGGTTTTCTGTAAATTATGTTAAACTGACTCGTTACTTCTTCGTTTTCTTTGAATACAAATTTGATAACATTATTATGCTTTTTATTTTGATTGTGGTTGGAGAAAAGCTCTTCCCGGTTCATTCCAATAAATTATTGCTGTCACTTGGATTTTGTTAGGAAAAGTGATTCTTTATTATGTGTTTGTAATAATGATTTTAATGTCATAAAAAAAAATGTTATATATTAAATTGGTTTGTTAAGTAAATAGAGGGACATATTTTTAATTTGTATGTTTTGATGTTATAAATATGTAAAGTTGGATTCTTGGTAAATTTTTTTCGTCGATGTTATTTTCTTTAAGGAAACGTTAAACGGGGAAGCAAACCCCTTTATGCTCTTTCCCCTAACCTTATATATGTATAAAAGTGCTTAAACTTATTTCGACGACACACATAATACAGTTTTGTCCTCGCAGTTGATTGTTTTTTACTTCACCACAATTTTAAATTGTGTGAAGTAATGCAATCTATCGTGAAAAAAAAAAATCTTACATACCCCAAATTTTATTTTATCTTTTGTTTTGGACCATCCTCTATCTAAATAGCTAAAACAAATTTTGGTGTACGTCTGTGTGTGCGTGGGTGGGTGGGTGGGTGGGTGGGTGGGTGAGTTTTCTGCATAGGATCTTGATGAAACTTTGGCAAATGATACAGGTTCACTTGAAAATGGAAGATCTGGATTCATTTCAAATTTGGACAAAATGGCGGGGGTCTCCCGAGCACCTCTAAGTTTAAATCTTGAATAACTTCTGATCCCGGGCTATGATCTTATTGAAACTTAGTATATAAGGTTTAAGTACTGTTTCCAATATTTCTGCATACCAACTTCCGGTTTGTCACTTCCGGTTAAAAAGTTTTTTTTTCAGGTGTTTATCCCTACTGTAGCCTACAATTACCGATCGATTTTCATGAAACGTTGCGAAAAGCTTTTAAATAACATGAGAAAGATTTTATCAGCTTTTGGAGCACATTGGATAAAGGGTTGGGGGGTCCACCATACAACAGGTGGTTTTTTCCACAAAGTTTTTATGTTTGTTGGGAGCATAAAACATTCATTCGTAAATGAATTTTGATGACACTTTGGAAAAAGATGCAAACATGTATGGCAAAGAACTGATTAGTTTTTGAGCGATAGTGAACAAAGTGGTGGGGGGTCCTTGGAGCACCTGTTTTTTTGAAAGCTCTATAACTTCTGTACCTGATAAGCGAATTGAATGAAACTTGGTACATGAGTATGTAGTACAGTTTACAATAGTTCTGCATCCCAACTTCCGGTTTTTCACTTCCGGTAAAAAAATTTTTTTTGTACTCTTTTGAAGTTTTTTCAGCGTCTTTATGCACACCACAGCCTACAATAATGAAGTGATTATGATGAAACTTATGGAATAGGGTTCCAATTAGTGTGAAAAGATAATTATCATGTTTTGGGACACATTGATCAAAGTGGTGGGGGGTCTACCATACAAATGCTGACTTTTCACACTTTGTTTTTTAAGTTTGTTGGGAGCATACAGACTTCATTCATTAATTTATTTTAATAACACTTTGGAAAAAGATGGTGGCTTAAGTAACAAAGAACTGATTAGTTTTTGGATAATATTGGAATAAGTGGTGGGGGTCCTCCCGAACACCTGCTTAATGTGTCACACTTTTTTCAATGTTTGTTGGGAGCACACAGCATTCGTTCGTGAACGAATTTTGATGACACTTTGGAAAAAGATGCAAACATGTATGGCAAAAAACTGATTAGTTTTTGAGCGATAGTGAACAAAGTGGTGGGAGGTCCCTGGAGCACCAGTTTTTTTTGAAAGCTCTATAACTTCTGTACCTGATAAGCGAATTGGATGAAACTTGGTACATGAGTAAGTAGTACGGTTTAAAATAGTTCTGCATCCCAACTTCCGGTTTTTCACTTCCGGTAAAAAAAATTTTGTACTCTTTTGAAGTTTTGTCAGTGTCTTTATGCACACTACAGCCTACAATAATGAAGTGATTATGATGAAACTTATGGAATAGGGTTCCAATTAGTGTGAAAAGATAATTATCATGTTTTAGGACACATTGATCAAAGTGGTGGGGGGTCTACCATACAAATGCTGACTTTTCACACTTTGTTTTTAAGTTTGTTGGGAGCATACAGACTTCATTTATTAATCAATTCTGATGACACTTTGGAAAAAGATGGAAACATAAATGACAAGGAACTGATTAGTTTTTGGACAATATTGGGATAAGTTGTACGGGGTCTCCCGATCACCTGTTTACTGTGTTAGCATTTTTTCAATGTTTGTTGGGAGCACACAGCATTCGTTCGTGAACAAATTTTGATGACACTTTGGAAAAAGATGCAAACATGTATGGCAAAGAACTGATTAGTTTTTGAGCGATAGTGAACAAAGTGGTGGGGGGTGTCCCATACACCTGTTTTTTTTAAAGCTCAATAACATCTGTACCTGATAATCGAATTGAATGGAACTTTGTACATAAGCATTTAGTATGATTTACAAAAAATCTGCATCCCAACTTCCGGTTTTTTACTTCCGGTAAAAAAATTTTTTTTTTAATTGTTGGCAGTTTTTTCAGTATCTTTATGCACACTACAGCCTACAATAATGAAGTGATTATGATAAAACTTATGGAAAGGTTTCAATTAGTGTAAGAAGATAATTATCATCTTTTGGGAAACATTGATCAAAGTGGCGCGGGATCTACCATACAACTGCTGACTTTTCACACTTGGTTTTTAAAGTTTGTTGGGAGCATACAGATTTCATTCATTAATCAATTTTAATGGCACTTTGAAAAAAGATAAAGACTTTATTGACAAAGAATTGACTAGTTTTTGGACAATATTGGGATAAGTGGTGGGGTCCTCCCGAACATCTGTTTATTGTTTCAATGTTTGTTCGAAGCATACAACATTCGTTCGTTAAGTAATTTTGATTACACTTTGCAAAAAGATGCAAATAGGTATGGCAAGGAACTGATTAGTTTTTTTTAGCGATAGTGAACAAAGTGGTAGGGATCAATAACATCTGTACGAATCGAGTTGGATGAAATTTGGTACATACACATTTAGTACGGTTTACAACAGTTCTGCATCCCAACTTCCGCTCTGTCACTTCCGATAAATTTTTTTTTACTTTTTCTCGTACAACAGAATTTATGTTCGTTGGGAAAATACTACTGGCTTTAATAATATTTTTAAAATTAATATTGGTTAGCTTTTAATTAAGGTATTTTATGGATATTAGCTCATTATATATCCAGAACACTATATTTCCAGAGCTGTGGTGAAGTCAGCCTATGCATCAGCGTCGCAATATTTTATATCTGATTTTATCTGATTTATGGTTGTTTGGTTTTGTTGAAAAATTTTCTTCGAAAATTGTTTTATCTTGAAAGACCTCAGATTTTTCAGGAAAGCTAGAATTGATACTAAATTAGTTGCAGAAACTAACTTGCATACTTTTTTATCCAAATATCTCAAACATTGAGCGTTAGCTACGAGACGGAGCACCGGTGTGACATAACGGATAACCCTATACGATCCATCAGCTATCAAAGCAGCCCAATCATAACTTATAAAGATCTGTGAACCATAGACTTCTTCGCAAATTCGCCCCCGATAACCATTTCTATTCCATGTGCTAAACAATATCAAAGCAACTCAGACTGTCGAACAACTCGACAGATTGGTAAAAAACTTCACGACTTTCTTCAATAATGCTTAGCAAACATTTCGGAAGCCTAAAACCTCATTAGTGAAGCTAAAAACTGAATTCACTACATAAAAAAGTAGAAAAGCTCTTTGACATAGTAAAAAGCAGAACCACAAGTCAATACAAAAATGGAAGCACAGTCTTTAAAAAGACTTACGATTTAGTTAACCTACATGATTATAATACTGCATACAGCTCTGCCACAGATAATATGACTCACCTCTCTTTCTTTTATACCTTAGAAGTAGTCTTAACGATAAATTAGGCTCATACGATCAGCAGTAATGTTAGTTTTTAAATCAAAATTATAGGGATATATTTCTAAAGCATCCAAGTAACGAAGTTCGCAGAACAAGAGCGAAATCAGGTTTAAAGAACAACAAAGGTTCGGGCTCAGGTTAGATGCTCCGATTGGGTGCCAAACAGAGTCCTGATCTAGGTCATTAGGCACTTTCCTGCAAGCTTGCTCCAATTGTTCGACAGACGTTTAAGCCAACACGCTTTTGAAAGGGTGGAAAACGAAGAAACTATAGTCTTGTTAAGGAAAGGGGATCTGTAGAACAAACATCATCCTACAGGCCCATTTGACCGCTAAATAGGGAAAAATTCTAAGGTTTAATTCTCTGAAGAATTGAAGACCATATCCAGGAACAAAGTGCCATTGCTGGGAACCAGTTTTAAAGGATAGGATGATCAAATGACAATGCCAAATAGAAGGTGGTAGAAACCGTTAAAGCAGCAAAACATCTAAAAGATAAATGAAAGGAATCCGCATTGCTGTTTTCAATAGATGTCATCAACGCTTTCAACATAATTAGATGGAAAAACATTATTTAAGCTTTGAGGAGCAGAAAAATACCAGAGTATCTCGTTAACATTCGTGGTTTTCGAGAATTATGTTTTTAGAATTGAGGAAAGTGGGTGCTTTTCTTTAGAATATGGTATATGATGACCTGCTAAACATGAGAATTCGGAGGAATCATAGCTGGTAGGGTTTGGGTGATGACGTTATCCCTTTATGCTAATCTGTTCATTTGGACATACTGCAGATCCGCATTACCAACTGTCTGGGGAAGTTTAAAAGACGGCTGAACCAAAAGTGTCTGCAAATAGCAATCCACAAAATAGAAACTGACAGATAGGAAAAATTCCACCAGGCCGACGACGACTACCTATCTATGGGTGTAGCTAGGCAAGAGAATCAGTTCCACGCAGAAGAAGGTGCTAAAGTATGTAGTAGTCTCTCTAGGCTAATGGCAAACATTGGGGGACCCTCGCAAACAAAAAAGAAAATTCTGGCAGTAGTTACAATATCAATATTACTATACGCGACACCGGTATGATTCGAATCCTTGGTCAAGAAATAGCATGTAAGTAAGGCATTATCGGTTCATAGATGTTCTGAGAATAATATCAGCATTCAGAACTTTATTGGAGACGCCAATTCTTGTGTTAGCTGGAACGCCACCGTTTTACGTACTGGTAGCAGGAAAAAGTTAAATTTTCACCAAATCTGCGGAGAAAACACGAAGAAGTATACCCCTACACCACGCAGGCGCTGACGGGACATGACTGTTTAAATCATATTTGCCTAGGTTCGGAATACATTATAACAGCGTATGTGACCATTGCAAGAAGGAAGCAGACGATGCCATCCACACCTCCTTCATGTATGAACTACGGGGAAGTCCAAGATGTGCGGCGTAAGGATAACACCTAAAATATTTCTAATAGAATGATGGATGGATGGCACGTATTTTTCTCCTAGATTATGAAATATAAGGATTCAATGAAGTACACAAAAGTCATTGTTCTATCGATACGAAATAAATACAACAACAATAAAATGTTATTCTTCCCTTCTTTTTTTAAGGGATAACTTATTTAGGCGCGTTGTTCGATTTGTTAGTGAAAAATTTAAATATTCGAGTCATCGTCACGCTAAATAAATATTGAAAGAGGGTGAGATAAATTGTAATAATTTGTTATATTCTTATTTTTATTCTCATTTTCTTGATTAATAATTTGTTTTTTTTTATTGGATTTGATTTTTTTTTCGATTTATAACAGTGTATAAGTATGGTATACTAAGTAAAGATTTTGTTGTATTTTTAAGTAAAATAAAACAAATTGTTTTTGTCATATTTGATATGTATGTTTTTCTGTATACTTCTTAATAAATAAAACACAATTGATAGTAGATACGAATTGTTATGCCCACCAATTGTGTGATGCCCAACATGTAGCGTTTGGGAAGATTTACAATAATTTGAGTTCTGAGTAAAAGTGTATAGCAAAGGAGTAAGAAGGACTTGGCAATAATTATCTCCTGACAATAAAGACTAACTCCGCAGCAAAACACTTTTCCATTTTCCATCTGTGATTTTACCACGTTACATGTTTTGCATTAACACGATTTTTCATTAATATAATAACAATACAAATAACTTTTTAAGTTACCCTCGAATCATCAAATGTTTGACTTCATAAATTTATTGTTGTTATTTTTATACATGTACATCATCTTTACATGGATATTTTGAGTTTTTTATTATCTCTTTTGTTTTAATAAATCGAAACAAAAGAATCAAGAATGTTTATACTTTTCCAGTTTTATATGTTTACGTGTATTGAAACGTAAAAGAGAACTTCAAATATGTATGATCGTTTCTAATTTAAAACGTCTCGATGTCTTTATGATGGAAAATAACCAGCTGGTATAATGATATTATCAACAAATGAGATGGTATATAAATGCTTTATTAAAGACTGATCCTTATTATTTTTAATTACTTGAAAACAAAGGAATATGCATATGATGAATCAGTCTGTGATTTTATGGTGTTGTTTCTGTAATTGTATTGATAATATCGACAGTCCACCTCGTGAGAATGTTTGTGTAATCAATTTTTTTTCTCTCGTTTAGGCAATGATATATATAAAGGATATTTTCCAAATATCAGTTGAGTCGTGATTTATAATTTAAAAAGAAATTAATAAAATTTTCTGTCGGGGTCGTGAATTGGATTTCATATGATATAATCGATATAATTAAAATCGAGACGGAATTTATATTTTGAAATAAATTGATTCAAATCGTGATTTTTAAATCGAAGTAAATTAAATTTTTGAATCCAGCCTGTACAGTTTACATTCAAGAAAGAATATTGGGGTGATATTTATATTCTTTATATTCTTTTGATTAATTGTAATGAATAATAAAGTTCTAGGTTTTATAGAGATCATTTCCTGGGCAAAGGCTACATATTAATTTTTTTTTTATTACTTGAATTCTTGTTTATTTGATTATCCCGGAAATTAAAACGTATAACATTTTATAATAGAATATCCTAAGTATTGTTGAAATTAATGGTAATATATTATAAATAATTTATTCTCGTTCTCTTGATTCATATTTTTCTTTTTTCATTTTTATTGAATTTGATGTTTTTCTCAGTTAATAACAGTGTGTAAGTGTGGCAAAATAAGTAAAGATTTTGTTGTATTTAGACGATAAAGACAAAGCTATTTCACAGTTTTTATTTATAACTTCTGTCAGCAATCCTCAAGACTGCCTTATATTTTCTTATTAAATGTGTTGTGTAGTAGGCATTACAATATGTGTCAAAACAGCACATAAAAATCTTTTAAGACCAAGACCCACAACAACATTCGTTCTAAGGATGTTAATGGACACAAATCTTTGTTTTGTTATTTTTAATTTTTTTTTGTTACATAATGGATAACTAAACAATAAATCCTATCACATATAAAATATGACATAGGCCAATATTTCATGATAGGATAGAAAAATAAAAATAAAATTAGAGTTAAAAAGCAAATTTGTTTGAAAAATTTGCACGAACAAAAATTAAATGAGGTTGCTAATAATCCAATCCAGCTAGTAGCATAATATTTGATTATCTGAGCATTATCTTCCTCAATAATTAAAGCACATAGATATAAAGTTATTTGAAGGCTCGTTTTTTCAAGCAAGCAAAACGTGCCATCATCAAGGAATATTAAATTTTAAATTCGAGAGAAATAATAATTAAACAAAATTATTTCTGTAGAGTTTAAAGCAAATGACATATTTTTATTTTAAAAAGAAGTTTAAAAACAGTAAAACTTTAGAGTAATTTCTCTACATACAAGCAAATAATAGGAGAAATAGAAGTTTGGTGAGTAGAACATTTTCGTGTTTATACTATCTATATGAATGAATTTTTGTAAAAGTCAAAGGTTTGGTGTTTCTATTCTTATTTCAAACAACTGTGCAACTATATAAAAACTTAAAACTAAAATTCGAAGAAAAACTCCACAAGAAATTAAATTCTTGAAAACTGTGTACCTTACAATCTATAGAAAATATTTCGTAGTCAACATAACAAACAAAAAACCAGCACCAAAGAATTTGATTTCCATCAAAAACATCTGGTGAAATTCACTCGAAATGAAAAGCAAAAAAGGAAATTTTTTTTCTTTAACAAATAAACACAAATAAAAAAATAAAAATTTAATTTAAACGTTATATTATATTCAATTTTAATATTTTTTTTTTTTTCATTTTGGAATTTTCTTTTTACGGTTTGATTGAATCAATGAAAATGAAATGTAGAGAAATCGTTTTAGACATATTTTGATATTTTCCTTGGTTTTGGTTTTTTGTTATATTTACTTATATATTGTTCTATGTTCTATTTTTGAAACATTTATTAAAGTTTTAAGAAATCTTTGATATAAAATTTAATAACAATCGATTCGTGTATTCTATTAGTAAACGGTATAAGATTGGTATATTGGAAAAAAAAACTGGACCTTTCAACATCATTGTGTGTCAATCAAATATGTACGTGTAATTCCAAGTTTTAATGAAATTTTTTTTGTTATTGGCATTAATTTTTCAGAAGTCTTGAAGATGAATTTTTGTATAAAAAGTTAGCAAATAACTGGCGTACTGTAAAAACATTTTCAATTGTGAGAAATAAGTATTAAAGCCAAATAAAATTATTTGTGTAAAAATCCTAGGAAAAAAATCCCAAAATTCAAAATAATAGGTATTTATGTACCAAGGCTGTAAAGTTATTAATTTCCGCTTGAGTGAGAATTTTATTTAGAATTTAATTGTATCAAAGAAAACCTGGAGTTTATATTGGAATATAAGAGCTCGTAATGTTTTTGCATTTAACTCAAACAAAACCGAGCGATATGAAAATTTTTATTAAGATAAACCATGAATAACTACATGAGATTGAATCTGTTACTATTGAACCCATATGAGATTGAATCTGCTTGACTTCTTGGAGTGGATATTAAAATAATATTGAAATTATATTTGAGCAAAAAACACATTAATTTATTTGCCCTTTTGAAATCGATCTCAAAAGCTAAGCTTTCATTGTCAAGGCTTGTTCTTAAACTAAAGTTATTTACATATTATCAAAGTACATATATTTTGTTTTCAAATTCCGGAAAACTAGTAAATCAGATAACTGACAACATTTTCGGTTTCGGGTAGTTTAAAAAATGCATTTAAAAATTGAAAGATAACTAACTTTCGATTGTTTTTATCTTTTTCGAATTTTGTTATAATAATTTTTGATTTATATTTTTTTTATAAACACAATAAAGAAAAAAATGTATTTTAAATCATAACATGATCATCATAAAATGAGCTAAATTCAATCAAATTGAAACGATTGATTGCAACACATAATAAATGTAATTCAAACGGGAATTGAGATAAAACTCATGAAAGTTAAAACTTAACTTGACCAAAGTCATAAACTTAGCTAACTATTATAATCAAAATCGTTTCATTCAACGACTTTGAATCTTGAAAAAGCTTTCTATTCATCTCTGTTATTGTGTTGTCCGTCCCATTTTTTAAAATCAAAGCTTACTCATGCAATGTAGATCCGGCGTAAAAGAAAAAACATCATGGGAAACAAACAGAGGAAAAATATTAAAACAAACCGTCCAACACCATCAAGTCATAAATTTTGTAACGACGGACTATTTTCAATTTTTATTCTAAAAGAATAGTTTTCAAATTCAATGCAATTGATAATTAATAATTTTATTAATTTTCTTCAATTGCAATAAACGTCGACATTTATTTGTACCACTGTACAGTTAAATATTTTTTTTTGTTGATAATTTCAATCAAAAATACAAGTTTTTCATAAATGATGGAGAAATTACTTATTGTAAAGGGAAACGGAAGATCGATGATATGATATAAAAACGATCAAATTGTTTGGATCGAGATCAATTAGTATATAATTTTTAAATCAATCAGTATATAAAATTGAATCAAAGAGGTTGGTGATTATATAAATATTTATCTATTTTCATTTATAAATTGTTTAAAAATATATCAATTTTATACCAGAATGTTGAGTTTGTATTTTGTGATATTTCAAAACCATAATTGGTTTTAGTGATAATATGAATTGAGATTTTAAGCCATAAAAAAAGTATTTATGTGTATAAATATGACAGAACCAAACTAAAATCGAAAGCTTAAGTTTTTTTTGAAAAAAAAAATGTTATCTGGACGTTTTGTGTTTTATTTGGACATGCAGTTATTTACAATTTGAAAACATTAAAATTTTGCAAATTTAATTAAATAATAATAGTTATGAAATGTTGTTTATGTAAATGTGTGAACTCAAATCGTTACAAAAAGCATAATAGAAATAAAATAACATGTCACAGGTTTCCAACCGATACAAAATATTTAAATGTATGGTTAAAAGCACTAAATTTAAAACCTTGGAAACCGCAGAAATATGATGTAATTTGTTCACAGTATTTTGAGGAAACGTGTTTAGATCGAAGTTCACCGTTAAGGATACGTCTTAAGGAAACTGCAATACCTACTATTTTTAATCAAATGTCTGGGGAATCGTTAAGAAAGGGAGTTATCACAGAAGATAAACGAAGACGTAAAATAAAACATGAAGAAGACAACATTCAAGAAATAAATTAATGTAAACTTTTTATTGAATTTTAATTTATATAATTTTTTGATTTGTTTTTAACTAAATTATTTTATTTGTTAGCCAATTAATAAGTTTCTTTACAATTTCAAAGTGATTCATGATAAGAGATTTGCAAGTGTTAATTAGTTTGTCGTAGATTCAGTTTTCATATATTTTGTGAGTTTTTCCGGTGTAATGTAATATTATAATTTCGTATACAACTCCAAATCAGTTCACATGGCGTCCAAAACGAAGGGACCCTTTAGTTTTTTATAAAATTCAGTTTAAAACAAGGTCAGTCAAATATCAATCAATTATTAATAATCGAATATTTTCCTTACACACCGAAATACCCTAATAAATATGCAAGATCAGCGCAGGATTAATTTACTTATTTATTTCAACGTCTGTTTAACAATCACAAAAAAGTATTTGTTTCACATAGAAAAACGAAAAACAAAAATACAAAAAAATGATTGATTAATCATCGTAATATAAGATCCGTTGCATGCTTTAAAATAAGCATTACAGTGAACCATCATATATAGACAGAAGTTACTTTATGAAACAATTTTAAATTGCTTGATATTACCTAATTTGTTTTTTCTTAGATTTTAAAAGAAAATGTCTATCGAACAGATTTTTGTTGGTCGTTACAAAACTTAAAATAATTTTTTATAACAAAACTGTTTATAAATCTAAATAAACGTTTAGGAGCTTCTGCGTTCAGGAGATGAGAGTTGATTAGTTCAACTGATCTAGTTATTAAGTCCCAATACAATGGTGATACTCGATGTTTTAGTTGGAAAATTAATTAAAATCTGCGGCGAAAGCCCTATAGTAACAATATTTCTTTGTTATACTAATGTGACAGAATCAATTCGATGCTGATATTTACATTGCCGTTAAATGAATATTTATAGCTATCACAATGTGTTTTTCTTGTGCTTAATGATTGTATACAGAAAAAAATAAAGTCGCATATGAGTTGAAAATGTAAGATTCATAAAAAGTTTTCTAAAATTTTACTAAAACGTTTTAATGTTTCAAACATTTAGTTTTATTAAAACTCATAGTTAAAACTAGATGACTTACCATTTTATTTTTGGCTAATTCATTTACAAAAAAATTAATTCCAAACAATTATCACTTCAATCATTTAATTTATAAGGGGTTTCGTGTAATATGTTTAAATAAAACAAGAAAACTTATTTGCGAAATCAATTTAGGGCCAATCCAGGCCAGCTGTCAAACGGAACGGCTGTGTATTCTTTTCGAATATAAATTTAGAACTAAAATAATTAAATTTCTTTTATATTATTTTAATATCAATCCATTTTTATTTTTACTAATTAACGCTATTTATTTTTTTTATTTTTAGGTAAGAAAATGACAAATTTAGAAATAACTAATTAAGAACAAAATTTGATGTAAATTTAGGAAAACGATAATATATCTAAAATTTTTACCTTGCTGGTGGTTCAGGAGGAAATTAAAGATAAGTTTTAGAATTTATTTAGTTATTTTGTTTTTTGTTATTTACTCATTTAACAACAACCTGTACAATTGTTTTACATTTTATTTTAAATTTTTTAGTGTAAACAAAATTTACCTAAACCTAATTTATACAAAATAGTCGTGGACAGTAAGGTAGCAACAGTTATTTTGACATTACTCATCTATTATTTTTAAAGAGTAAAACTTTTTAAAGCAAGCTACAGACCCACAATCAAATTGACAATCAATCGAAAACGAAAATAAACGAAATAAAATTTTAATGTAAAAATCCCTTAAATTTTGTTTCGTTTATTTTCGTTTTCGATTGATTGTCAATTTGACTGTGGGTCTGTACCTTGCTTAAAAATAATAGATGAGTAATTCGAAAATATAACAATAAAAATATGTCAATATGTTTTTCTCCACTTCTCTTAGGTTGTATTCTAAACGACGACTAAATTGTACTAAACTGCTAAATCTAAATTTAATTTTACAAAATTACCGAATTTTAATTTAAATTAATATAATCAAGTTCTCAGATATTGTTTAACGTATGAATTTCTTCCAAATTATTTAGAAAAAAATATCGATTTAGTCAAATAAAATAGTTGACTAAAGGTGAAAAACACGTTAAATCAGCAAGGTCTGGAAATGAGGTTTTAATTTTGTATATTTAGGTATTGGAATTCATTGACATCAATAAAAAAAAATTTACGCGTTTAATTTTTTTTACCCTGTCTTAAGAAACAGGGTGATGAAAAATCAAAAAATTGCTTGACCCTGGTGTATTGAAATGACTCTACAGTCATAACTACTGAACTGATTTTAATGTTATATAACTCAAAATCTAGGTATTGAATAGAGCTAATCAAAATAATAATTCACATTAGATGACATTGAACACTTTCTTTTAGAAAAATAACGGTAAAAAATTCAAATTCGATTTTCTAGAAATGCGTATTTTTTAAATTTTTGATTTTTTAATATGTGAAAGGTACATATGTTACTAACATTTTGTAAAAAATTCATGAGGGGAAAATTTTTTGTTTTTTTTATTTTTTTATTGCAACACGCCTTAAAATTTTTCATCATAAAAAAAGGGAGTTAAAAAATGAACAGTTTTTTTGGATTTACATATATGTTTTTATAATAAATTTTTAATTTTAACTCAAAATAAATATTTTACATATTTTTTATCATTTATTTAATTTTACATTACTAAATTCCGTAGAGTTAGAATAACGTCTAGCTAAGATTGATCCATAATTTGTAGGAATGTATGAGTGATATCCTCGTGTTCCAGGAATTGTTTTTAAATTGGCGTATCTATCAGCTATCAGTTCAGTAGTTTTGACTGTAGAGCCACTTCAATACACCAGGGTCAAGTAATTTTTTGATTTTTCATCACCCTGTATCATAAGACAAGGTAAAAAAAAAACTAAAAACGCAGAAAATTTTTTTTTATTGATGTCAATGAATTTCAATACCTAAATATACAAAATTAAAACCTCATTTCTAAAATTGCATGTTTTTTGCTGATTTCACGTGTTTTTCACCTAAATTGATTTACTACGTTTAGTACAATTTAGCGTCAATTGGAACGCAGTCTTAGTCAAATTTCGTTGTTCTGTTTGATTTAATTTGTTTACTTCATACTTTTATGTCTTTGTACCATAATTAAATTATCCTTTGTTTGAATTGGCAATTTTAGCAGGTAAACTTAGACATAGTTTCAAGTGATCCAGCTGTTTGAATTGTCAATTAAGATATCGTCTAGTTGGAGATTGTCAATTCGTAACTTTTAATTTGATTTTGTTGTAATTGTTTTGAAATAATTTTTGTGTGAATTATCAGTAATTTTTGAAATGGCAAATTGTTTGTCTTTAAATTGTATCACTCGCCCAACTCACATGAGAACAACATAAATTTATTTCATGAGCTATCTGAAAAGATAGATAGGTTGGCCGTGTATCCTAATGTTAAAATTACAGTTCTTGGTAATTCTAATGTTCAAAATAAAGAATGGCTTACCCACAGCTCTAAAAATGATGAATTAGGTAAAGAGGCTGAGCTTTTTTCTGTTTATCATAATTTCACTCAGACAATAGACTAGCCAACGAGAGTCCCTGACATTCCCATCAAAATAGTAGTAATGATCCTTTGTTGGTACAGTTTAAAGTATCAGAGCTTTTAGGTGGATCAGATCATAAATTGATATCCACACATTTAAATATACAAATAAACAGTTTAAATCTAATCCTCGTCTTGTTTGAGATGATAAAACAGCAGATTGGCAGGGGCTTAAGAGTTCTTTTTAAATGGTTTCCCTGCAAACGCAATTGTCTTTCCAACCAAAATCTAAACTTTGCTGCTTCTAATTTTTCAGAATTAATACACATCGTTATGCGCAAATTTGTTCCAAATTGATTGATCGTTCCGAAAGCTGATCTATTGTTTTCAGGTAAATGCAAGAAAGCAATTAAAATTAAAAAAGTCGGACAAGTGCGAATAAAATTCGCTCGCCAAGGGTTCCGTGAATGTAAAAGAACACAATATCAAAAATAAACGACATAAAGTTATGTTGTAAAGTCTTTATATCGCCAGACTATGGACGGATAACAGAATAAATATTTAATCGTAAACGTCAATCGTAAGTGTCAATCACATCTACATTGATCAAAAATGTTACTTGAGGTTAAATCTTATCCATAGCTGTTTATGTTAGCTAAAGAAAGATTTAACCAGTATCTTAATAGTCTAAATTGGAAGTATTTGTTCTATAAATCAGCGTCGAAATATAGGGTGGTATACATACAATTAAAATAGCACTTTTTTTTATCAATAACTAAAAAACTGTGCATCGCAGAATTCTAAAAAATATTGCAATGTTTCTTAAATTAAGTGTTCTTTCAAATGACACCCTACTCGTTTGGTTCCAAAAAAGTTTCTTTTACCCTCCCATCCCCTAAACTCACAGAAATATAATTATTTGAGAGTTCGCTATAATTTTCGTTCAAAATATAGCAAACTTCCTGTCTCTATGAATTTTTTAAATTTTTTCTGTTTATCAGTGTCGAAACGTAGGGGGGAACGGTCTGGAATTTACACATTTTTTAGAATAACTGCAAAAATGGGTACCACAAAATTCTAAAAAAAATTGCAATGTTTCTGAAATTTGGTGCTCTTTCAAAGTACACCCCACTCGCTTGGGTCAAAAAAGTTTTTTTTCACCCTTCCCCACCCCAATCCCTTAAAAGCCCAAAAATATAATTATTTGAGAGTTCGCTATATTTTTCGTTCAAAGTTTATCAAACTTCCTGTCTCTGTGAATTTTTTCAGATTTTTCTGTTAATTAGGCTCGAAATGCAAGGCGGGGGGACCAACTTTTTGTGTCACTTTATTGATAATAATTCAAAAACTATGCATTGACAAATTCTTGAAATACATGGCAATGTTTCTAAGGTCAAGTGCTCTTTCAAATGACACCCCACTTGAGCTGGTTTTAAATGATATTTTTACTCTTACTCATTCCCACTCCTTTAATAAATATGGTTGTGAGCATCTGCCACTTTTCTATATTTTTCATTAAAAATCTACTCAATTTTCTATCATTCCAAATATATTTCGAAATTTTCGATGAAGTAGGGTCGGAGTTATTCGGGGCAATAAAACATCCAGAAAACGTCATTTTTCAAAATTATACAAAACATGGTGGGGTGCAAAATTCCAAAATATATTTTTAAATAATGCTGAAATGAAGCCCTTTCATATGATACCCTACTCGTCTCGATAAAAAAAATGTATGTTTTCAAAGGCTTTACATCGAACCTCCTTAAAACAAACGAACGCAACTTTATTTATTTTTTAACCCACCATCTTGTGTGGATAAGTTAGTTTTATAAGCACCTCAAATTTTAAGTTCATCGGATTAATGGTTCACGAGATAATCGAAATAATGTGAAAAACACGTTGTACTCTCACCAATAGTGTTCCGTATAAAAAACGGAACCCTAAAAAGGACAAAAGTTTATTAAAAATAAAACTGATGAAAACCTTAGACAGTGTTGGAAAATGTCTGTAGTATGCGCTTTGACGAAAACTCAATTTATGTTTCTTGTCTTTTAATGCAGTACTCAAACCTATAATTCATTTTACAATCAGATTTACAATCAATTAATTAGTTTGAAATAGTTTTCTTACATTAGTTTTTTTCTTTCACAAATTTTGAAATGTGAAACTTTTCTCGATTGTTAAACCAGCTTTCTTTATCTTTTGTTACAATTACTGAATCACAAATTTTAATGACTTTAAGTTTCAGGAAAACGTATTATGCTTGGATATCAAATTTCAAAAGAAAGAATAAACTATTCAATATTTTAAAACAAAATTTTACAAAGCATACTATATAATTTAATTTTGAAAGTTTATTCGGCTTCTGCGTTGTGTTCAATTATTTGCAACAGACAGTATCGAATAGAAAGAAAGCTATGTAGAAAGGAACATCTATTTATTTTAAAAAAAGCTAGTAAATTTGCAGTGCATCCAACTGGTTCGGGAAATTTTTATAAAACCGCTAAGGCTGTTCAAGGAAATTTTTGTAAGTCTTCTATACCTCCTCTTACTGATAGACCTATTATTGATCCTAAGGAAAAGCTAATTTATTACGCAAATGTTTTTAAATACTGAGATTGGATAATTATTTTCGGATCATTGTTTTTCGAATCTATGCAACGCAAGTGAAGTCAAAAAGTGGCAAATTAGATTTAAAAAAATGTTAGGACGACACTCCCACCATCACTTAATCCATTTTTTCCACAAAAATTTCAGCGTCACGCATTTTATCAATTTTTTTAAAAACAAAAGTAACCGACAAAGTACTTTTCGAGTTTCGAAACAGTTGGGAAAAGATTTTAAACATTTTCTCATGAATTTAATACTCAAATCTATTCAGAACGAAGTAATTGAGCTTATGGGTAACCAATGATTTACTTGTAATTGTTTTCCTTGTAAAATTCGTATGATTTGTCTTTATATTACTGATGCTTTCATTCTAAATACACTCCCGGATAAGAAAAAGCTATTGGATCAAGCCTAGGCCAAGTCCGCCCTATAGCTTTTGGGGTTTAGGCCAGGCTTAACATTTTCAAACGGCCCAAGCTTGGACCAAGTTTGGACTGATGTCCTGGGCCAAATCTGCCAAATAAGACCTGAGCCAGGTCTACTAAACCAATTTGTTCCCCAGACCTCCTTTAAATGTGTGGAACCTTTGAAAATGTGTTGAGGAAAGAGTAAAATATATAAAAATAAGGACAAACAATATTGTTTAGATATTTATTTGGGAGAGATAATTTTTATATAAGTTGTAGTTTAAGAAGCATTACTGATGTTTTCTGGGCTATGTTAACTTAACCCGTGGAACTATCACTATGTATCTTTATTTTCACATAGTACTTTTAAAATTCTCAAAACAATTTGTATGGAAAATTTTGTCATGTGCTTTATTTACAAAGTTTTTTGCAAACCGGTGTATGGTGGGTTGTTGAAGGTTTTCAAGAAAAGGTTGAACAACGCTGTTTATTCAGACCGGAGTCTCGTGTCTCACGCCTCGCATATCTACATTTTCATTTGGTTACGATAGGTCTTTAGCGTCAGAGAGCGCACGCTTAAATGATTGTTGTAATATTTTGATCATTTGTACTTTAAATATAAATATCGCCTCGTCGTGCATTCGTCGTGTGTTGTCATTGTTAATTTATTATTAGTTTATATACTGTGGCGTTCTCTTTTTTCCCTTTTGATATTTCTTAATCATCGAGAACCAAAACCTTCAATACTCATAGTCCGATTGATTGACGCTAGAGTGTCCACTATCGATTATCAAGTACCGGAGTTCCCGGGTGTTTTTGGCCTTTTCAATATACTCGACTACCTGGGTATCCCGATTAACTACCCCGGTAATTTGATCGACGATAAAAATAAAGCTCAAATTTGTATGATAAATAGGATATAGAATTACCCAATGATGAATTTTTTTTTATTTATCTACCGATCTTAAGAAATTGCAACTATTCCTATTGATGATTTGATGAAATTTTTAATAAAACAAAACCATACTTTTAGTTTTAGTATTTCCTTTTGATTGTGTTATAAGACTGATGACATCCAATGGTTTCCCAAAACTAATTTTTGCATTGATCAAGTTCCAATTTATTTGAATTCATTTCGTAAGAGCTAATTTACAAAAGAAACTTAAATATTTTAACGCTACATGGTTGCGCCCCCCCCCCTCCCCCCCACTCCATACCTTAACTTTTCTAGACATGTTTTATTTCTTTTTCAAGTAACCGAGTACCCCGGTAGCCCGGGTATATCAGAAATTAAATTCATAAATGTAAATCGTGAACCATAAAATAAATACAAAGTTAACAATTAAATGCTGCGTTAACAAATTTAACGGCATTTGCTTTCCTAACGAAAAAAATACAATAAATAACCACAAAAAAACAATAAAAAAAAATACAATTGCAACCACACACAATGCACCACAAAACAATTCTTTATATTAATGCTACCCAAATATTTTCTTTTCCCATTTTATTTCGAGTACAAGGTGTTTAAAGGAAGAAGCATATATTTACCTGTTTCAGTTGGCTTTGAAGGCATAATACTCTGGAGTAGCTGGAGGGTGAATGTTTCTTTCTCTGATCACTTTTCTTGTTCCCAATTTTTTCTTTGATTTGAATCTCACTCTAGTCGTTTGGTTTTGGTTTCAGATTTTTTTAATATTTTGTTTAATCTAGCTTACGGTATTTATTGAAATAAATAATGAATTTATATAAAATCCACTTTTCAAATATTAGGGGTCTAAAGACGATTCATAGAGCTGTTGAAGCCCATTTAATTTTTAACAAACCAGCGATTCTCGCGAACTTTTCACATATCAAATCAAAAACTATACCCTAATATATGGGCTATTTCGTAACCGTGGTTTATTACTGTATATCAGAAACGACGGGGTAGGAATCCAAAGGGATCCAAAATTTAACTTTTTGTGGGTTGAATTTCAAATCGAACAGCATGCCCTCTTTATTTTTTAATTATAGGAGCCCGACTCTATCAGTGGACGATACCCAAAAGGAGTTTGACGCCTTGTCAGGCCCTATAGAAAAAAATCTTGATTTGTCGCTTAAGGCCAACTTCATCGAAAATCTTAAAATATATTTGATAGAAAAATGAGTAGGTTTTAAATGAAAAATATAGAAAAGTGGCAGATCCTCACAACTATATTTATTCAAGGGGTGGGAATGAGAAAGAGTAAAAACATCATTTAAAACCAGCTCAAGTGGGGTGTCATTTGTAAGAGCACTTGATTTTAGAATCATTGCCATGTTTTTTAAGAATTTGTCAATGCATAATTTTTGAATTATTGTCAAAAAAGTGATACAAAAAGTTGGATTTCGAGCTTAATTGACAAAAATTTGAAAAAATTCACAGAGACAGGAAGTTTGATAAACTCTGAACGAAAATTATAGCTAGGTCTCAAATAGTTATATTTTTGTGGTTTTAAGGGATTTGGGTGGGAAAGGGTGAAAAAATTTTTTTTGATCCATTTGAAAGAGCGTCTAATTTAAGAATTATTGCATTTTTTTTAGAATTCAACGATGCACAGTTTTTGAGTTATTGTCAAAAAGGTGCACATTTCAGACCGTTCCCCCCTCACCCTTCGTTTCGACACTGAAAGAAAAAAAAAATTGGAAAAATTCACGGAGACAGGAAGTTTGCTATATTTTGAACGAAAATCATAGCGAACTCTCAAATAATCGTATATCTGTGTGTTTAGGGGATGGGTGTAGGGAGCCTAGAAAAACTTTTTTCGACCCAAGCGAGTGGGGTGTCATTTGAAAGAGCACTCATTTTAAGAAACATTGCAATTTTTGTTTAGAATTTTGCTGTGCACAGTTTTTTGTTATTGTTCAAAAAGTGCTCTTTTACTTATATGTATACCACTACCCTAATTTTCGACGCTGATTTATAGAAAAAATATTCCCAATTTAAACCATTTAAAAGCTGGTTAAATCTTTCTTTAGTTAATATAAACAGCTACTTTATAAATATAGAGATATGGATAAAATATAGAGATATGGATAAAATTTAAACTCAAATAAAATTTTTGTGTCATTTTTGCTCAATGTAGATGTGATTGACATTTACTATTAAATTCTACGGTTAAACATTTATTATGTTATGCGTCCATAGTCTGGCAATATAAAGACAATAAAACTTTATGTCATTTATTTTTGATATTGTGGTCTTTTACATTCACGGAACCCTTGGCGAGCGAATTTTATTCGCACTTGTCCGTCTTTTTTTTATATTGGCAATTTTTCTTGTTTAATGTATGATCTTGTTTGGATATTTGAAATTATGTGGTGGGAAACAGTTTTTTTAAAGGGAAATGAAATCTGGTCATCATATGGAAATTTGTCGATGAACAAGAAAGCTGATTAGGTTCTTTTTTACGAAGTTTCGGTTTTGAAAATTGAAATGTAATATTATTATAATTTTGTCTATTTTGTCCTTGATATTATATTTTTGAATAATCTAGAGAACGGATGTTCGTAAATAGTAGTCGAAAATCCAAGCCTATAATTTTATTCTTAAAAGTAGATATCTCTTGTTAGCTGTTTTTCGTATAAGCTTATGCACAAGTTTTGTTTTTTGTGTTCGGTAACCGCCATTGTTGTCTTCCTCTATTGAGGAACCGAGATGATGGTCAATAAAGCAGTCGGCATTGTTTCCTTGTGGTTTATTTTAATATAGATATTTTTAAGTTGATGTCTTGATGAAGATTAGTTTACGTCACTTTTCGGAATTGTGACTTCCGGTTATGTTTCGAGTAAGACAATCCAGTTTTACAGTTTTATAAAAACAATTTTTAACTGGCCTACAGATATGATTCGCGAACTTTTAATGTCGAATCATAATTTAATATTTCAAATAAAGTCAAAATTCAACCAATTTGAGTTTAATTATTCTACTTTTTTGAAATTATTTTTGAAAATTTCAAAGAAAACAATAATATAATAATCGTTTGTTCTCAATTTCAATGACTTATTTATTTTCATTCTCATTGTCTTAGAAAATACATCTTCTTGGCTTTTATTATTTTTGCAATTAATTTTGAATTTAATTGAAGTCAATAACAAATTTGAAATAATAATAAAGTTTGCTGTATTGACATATATGTTCATATGCTCAGTTCATTGTAGGTAATTTGTATACACTAAGGTTGTCGTTTTATAACAAATTCGAAGTTATTTGATATTCATAATTTTAATTATCTTCAATTTTATTTATTTTAGTACAACTACTTGTTATGGCATCATTGTTCATAATAGCAAAATGTTCATTAAATTAATTAGACCTAACATTTTATACATCAAAATTTTGTTTTAAAATAATTTCAATAATGTTAAATTATATTACGTTTCGGATAATAAACAATAATTAATTAAATGTGAGTTGTTTCGCTAAGGGTATTCGTAAAAACAAAATATAAAGTTACATAAATTAATTGTTTATGTCATTACAAATACCACCAGTCATAATTATTGTTTTTAGCTAAATTTAATTAATTGTTTTTGATAAAAAAATAATAAAAACTTAATCCTAGGGCTGTTAAACACGCTGTTAAACATTGAGAGTTTACAATTATTGTTTGGGATTTCTAAATCTCAACCTTTATATCTTGCGGAGAAATAAAAAATGTGGCAAGAGCAACAATCATGATTTTCAATTTAACGTTACCGTTTGCAGCGTTTACGTACCAAATTTTCGTTGGTTTGGTTGGTCTCACTATGTTAAAATATTCTGGCTCATGTATTAGTCAGGAAATCTAACACAGCTCAGTATAGAAAAATGTTGCAAACATTGTTTATTTTTCAATAAATCAAGTCATCCATTGCTACCTTTATACAAACTACTTGCCAGCTCTTTCTTAAATTTATGCGAAAATAAAGAATTCTTTTGTACACGTCAGTCACGAGTTCTAACTATTAAATCTTTAATATAAATATTGATGTTTTGAATTTAAAGAAAGTAAAATAATTCAACAACAACAAAAATACAATAAATAATACATTTTTGTACAAAATAATGTACTGCATATACATATTTGAATTTCTTGTAGAAAGAAATGAAGGTTTAATGCTTATAAATTTAAAATCTGAATAAGTAAGATAGAGCTCCTTTCTTTACACGAAAAGAATTTTGTATTAGAGATATTATGTGCTATGAATTAAATTTTTTATTTTTGTTGAAAAAAAAAACAGAAACATCGAGAATCGATCGATTTGGTTATTTATGACTTGGTTGTGGTTAATAATAACTAGGTGATGAACACACCGTCAAAGAAAAGTGTGTTTTATATATTCATAACATCACTTATTTACAATACCCATGATAAGGTTAAGATATATTTCAAACCACGTTTCACTCGACTGGAAATCATAAAATCCTCTTTTTTTCTCCCAAAGCAATGGTAAACACACACACGTAAAGTAGTTTCTAATTAAAACTTTTCAAATTTTGAACTTACCTTATATATACATTTCCATGTCCATAAATAATTGATCAACTCACTCTCCATCTTTTACCTTTTGACTTTATTTATTAATTAACATTTTATTATTTAGGACTAAATAACCTTTTCTTTTAACAAAGGTAATTAAAATTTTCAATTTTATCCTTTGATTTTACAAAGAGAAAATTAATGGTAAGGAAATGTCAATTAGAATCAAAGATACTATTTATTTCCTTATTTTAATTAGTTTATTTATTGTAACTTCTAAGTAATTTGAGACTTTGTGTTTGTGGTCCGTTTTTCAGTTATTTAGATCAATATTTTAATGAATCATAGGGATGGAAATTTAATTCAGTTAGTACAGAACGGAATGGATTCTCTAAATTTATGAAGTCTAATTTCAATGTAAATTCAATTCAATTAATTTATTATTGGAGATAAGAACAGCAACCTCAAACTATCAATTCAAGAAACAAAACAAGTAATGTCCATCCTAATTTTTATATCGGATTCTAAGCGGTGAATAGAAACTAGCTTGATTTGATTTACTGTTATATCGACAAACATTATGTGCATGGTGCGCACCATGTGCATGGAACTTACAGGTCTAAATGAAAAAATATTTTATGTATGACTTTTATGACTGGGATCTTCTGTGATGACTTCAAAAAATTTAAATATTTGGCTTACTTATAAAAATAATATTAATTTTCCACAATTTTCTTAATATTATAAAAATATAAATTTGAATATCAGTAAACCGACATGAAAAATGATAAAAAATATATAATAATTTTTTTGAATCACTAATTTTAATTACTCAAAGTGTCCGATTGTTATTTGTGCATGTTTTCATTAACTTCACACAAAAAAATTATTTTGTACATAGCTTTAGATGAAAACAAAATAAAATTCATCAATTTTTTATTACGAAAGTTATATTATCTCATAAAACAGTTAAATGAAACCAATCATTTTAGAATTACTTTTTCACTCTCTAATATTTTTTATCTTTGTTTATTATTATTATCATTAAATAAATTTTGTTTCCCTTTGTTTTTTATTATTCGTGAAACATGAGGCTAACATTTGTGTGCACATATGTGCTAAGGTGTTTTACGACATGTGCACGGTATGGTGCATATCATATGCATGATATATATTATGCACAATTTTGAAATATGCACAACCAATGCATATTTCACGAACTTTTTTCAAGATTGTTTTGCTAAAATATTGGTTCAACTAAAAGCATATCGTTTTAAGTAACCTTCGTTGGTTCAGGCTTAATCCGTTTGCTAGATGCTGGGAATTAAATGATAGTGGTATAACTTTTTAGTATAGCTCTCAATACTTCTTTTGACTCCTATTGTAACAGTAAACTGTCTAGATGCAATGTCTGGTAATATTATAGCTGTAGTCAATGAGCACTATATGCTGCTACAGATCTAATGTGTAGGTGCAATGGAGGGAGTAGGATAAGAATTTCAATTGTTGTCTTAAAAGCACCTGTTACAGGGGCACACAGGTATCGTTTGGTTTGTTTTCGGCTACTAGATAAAACTGCGTATGACATTATGGATTTTATTAAACTTTGATGCAACCAAAGCATCATTTGCCCAGTTACCTTGCTGCCCAGGATGACACCAAACTACTTCACCCTCTTGTCTATTTGTATCCGTTTACCGTTAAAATTTGGAGAATCAAAACTGAAGCGGGCGAATCAAAACTTTGGAGAATCAAAACTGCGTGGTAAAAAGGTTTGTAGTGGCCATTTCAGTAATAACCAGAAAATGGACAATATCACAGGCCCGTTGGATGTACAAAAATGTGCGTGCAAGTGCCTACTTGTACTTCAGTGTGCTCTCAATCTCTCTTACAAGTTTTGTTTAAGGCATGCATGCGGAATGTAATAGTCCAGCACCTTTTCCCTCGTTTTCAGAAGAAAAAATGTGAGACTAATTGGCTTGTATGATCCAACTCCGTTCAATTTCTTTCATGGATTTGGAATAAATACTACTCTGGCTTCTCTCCATATCTGGAGAATGTACGGAGAGCTGAAACTTGCTATAAACACAAGTTCAAGAAAAGCGGAAAATTGGCAAAGGATGTTTGTTACCTAAACAAGCAGAGATCGAGCTAGATTCATTCCTTACTGGGGCAGCTGGAGATGGTTCTTCGCTTGCTTCTGGTATTGTGTTATTGGTCGTTTTATCGACATTTAGTATCGACGTATGTCAACTGTGCTGCTACAGTTAAACAGCAACCAACCGTTCTTTTGGTAGCAGTCTTCGAAGTTAGGTTTAATAACGAACTATACCAAATACATTAGTTGTGTTTTGATGAGCGTCGTTGAGCAACTCAGACCTCTGGAGGGTGACTGGGCAGTTCACTTGTTCAGTAGTGACGTACACACTTATACGTTTGGCGAGATCTCTCAATCTTTTAGGTACGATTGTACTGCGGTTCCCCTAAAGCATGGTTAGGATGGTCACTGGCACAGGACTATATCGATACCGGATTTAGCTGCCTGTAGAAGGTTCTTCGATGCTTCAGATTGAATGCTCTTTCTGCTCGTGACACGTGAGTGTCCAATACAGCCTGATTGCATTACAGCCCACATGTATAGGCTATCTTTCGATTTATATCCGCGGTGTATATATGATGCGGACATTTCAAATCCATTGGCTGATGGATTTTGAGTCTCATACGTTCTCAATTCTGGAGATCGGAAATCTTCGGCTTCTTGCAAAAAAGTTGTCGGATGTAGAGAAAAAATGTGCCACTTTCGATCTTAAACTTCTGGCAGTATTTCTGGCGATCAAACACTTCAGATATTTTGTTGAGGGCAAACATTTTACGATTTTCACCGATCATAGCTGTTAGTGAACGCAATCGGTTCAAAAATGGAAAGAAGTTAAAGCCAATCCCGATAACTAGATTTTATTTCCCAATTCACAACCCCCATACAGCACATAAAAGACAACATTGTAGCCGATGCACTAAACAAATTTGATTATTGCGTAGAACAGCTGTCGAAATAACAAATAATCGATAATGAACTGATTGAACTGATCGAGGAAACCGATACAAGCTTTAAAATAGAATTAATCCATATTCCCGCTACGAGTTATAAGCAGTGGTGCGAGACAAATACCAGGAAAAGTCGTCCATACGTCACATAAACTCTCCGTATGGTTGTGTTCAAGTCGTTGGTTTTGTTATCTGGGAATCAGAAGCACTCGAGAATTAATAATATTTAAATAATTTTGGTCTGGGAAAAACAAGGATGTCAATTTATGGTCAAAAGAATGCCAAAAATCTAAAGTGCACCATCATAAAAGATCCCAGTACGAAAAATTCGATCTTTCTGACCAACGATTTGAGCACATTCATCTGGACATTGTTGGATCTCTTCCGCCATCTGAAGGTTATTCGTATTTATCAACCGTTGTTGATAGATATACCAAATTACCAGAGACGTATTCAATAAAGGACATGACATCGACAACCATAGTTAGAACATTCGTCGCGAAATATGTTTGACAATTTGGTGTACCGAAACGAGTTACGATGGACCGTGGAGCTCCCAAATTCACGCAACAGCTTGGAATGCATAGATGTCAAACAACGAGTTATGACCCGAAATGCAATGAGATTTGCGAAAGATTTCACAGAGTACAGAAGCTGAACAATACTCAGTGGACTGTGGAACTTCCAATATTTCTTCTTGAGATACAGGTTGCACTCAAAGATGATCTAAAATCTTCTTCTGCAGGGTGTAATTTACGGACAAATTTTGTTGTTTGATACCCAAATTGAGTTATTTTCTGATACCCAAAATATCGATATTTCGCAATCCAATTTCGTGCATAGATTACGCAAATATTTCCAAAATATCCATCTGATATGAACGCAGGTTGAAAATCGAACATCAATTTTTTTCATCTTCTCTTGACACTTGCGAATACGTGTTCCTTAGAGTGTTATCGCCATTGAGATGAATAGAAAATCAGAAACGGTTACCATAGATCGAATTAAGCCATCGTTCGATTCAATCCAGACCGAATTATCACGTACAGCTACTCAGCAGAGAAAGACAATAAGATTTGTGCCAGGTGGTAAAAAGAAAAATCGACATAAAATTTTTTTTTAAGTTTTCTTTTTTTCATTCCAATACTAAATTTTTATTCCAATACACTTAGTAGTACTTCACATTTTCTTTTTAAGGGGCACTGCTCTAGGGTTAGCAGATCAGTCAGAGAAGTTAGAGTCAGAGAAGTATATTACTTTTATAAAGTAATTTAATTATCCGGTAAATTCGGGGTTTAAGATTGTAAAAAATAAAACAAATGTAAAACGAAATATAAGAGTTCGATTGCGCGTATTTCATCCAGCTGGTTTGTGCCAACACTCATCCACTGGAGTCAACATAGTACTGGGGAATATTTTGATGAGAAATAAAGCTGCCGACACCACAACAACTATAGTTTCATATAAAAATTATTGCAGATGGTTTATTATACAAACTATTTCATAATAAAAAAGGTGGAGACGCTAGTTTTTTGTAATAATTATTTTGATAAGTTTTTAATTTAAATAGTGGGGGCGGCTGGTTTCTTAAAGAATTTAATTGATAATATGAATAGTGGAGGCAGCTGGTTTCTTGTAATAATTATTTTGATAAGTTTTGAATGTTTATAGTGGATACGGCTGGTTTCTTAAAAAATCTATTTCATAATGTTAATAGTGGAGGCGGCTGGTTTCTTGTAATAATTATTTTGATAAGTTTTGAATGTTTATAGTGGGTGCGGCTGGTTTCTTAAAGAATTTAATTGATAATATGAATAGTGGAGGCAGCAGGTATCTTGTAATAATTATTTTGATAAGTTTTGAATGTTTATAGTGGATACGGCTGGTTTCTTAAAAAATCTATTTCATAATGTTAATAGTGGAGGCAGCTGGTTTCTTGTAATAATTATTTTGATAAGTTTTGAATGTTTATAGTGGATACGGCTGGTTTCTTAAAAAATCTATTTCATAATGTTAATAGTGGAGGCGGCTGGTTTCTTGTAATAATTATTTTGATAAGTTTTGAATGTTTATAGTGGGTGCGGCTGGTTTCTTAAAGAATTTAATTGATAATATGAATAGTGGAGGCAGCAGGTATCTTGTAATAATTATTTTGATAAGTTTTGAATGTTTATAGTGGATACGGCTGGTTTCTTAAAAAATCTATTTCATAATGTTAATAGTGGAGGCAGCTGGTTTCTTGTAATAATTATTTTGATAAGTTTTGAATGTTTATAGTGGATACGGCTGGTTTCTTAAAAAATCTATTTCACAATGTTAATAGTGGAGGCGGCTGGTTTCTTGTAATAATTATTTTGATAAGTTTTGAATGTTTATAGTGGGTGCGGCTCGTTTCTTAAAGAATTTAATTGATAATATGAATAGTGGAGGCAGCAGGTATCTTGTAAAAATTATTTTGATAAGTTTTGAATGTTTATAGTGGATACGGCTGGTTTCTTAAAAAATCTATTTCACAATGTTAATAGTGGAGGCGGCTGGTTTCTTGTAATAATTATTTTGATAAGTTTTGAATGTTTATAGTGGGTGCGGCTGGTTTCTTAAAGAATTTAATTCATAATATGAATAGTGGAGGCAGCAGGTATCTTGTAATAATTATTTTGATAAGTTTTGAATGTTTATAGTGGATACGGCTGGTTTCTTAAAAAATCTATTTCATAATGTTAATAGTGGAGGCAGCTGGTTTCTTGTAATAATTATTTTGATAAGTTTTGAATGTTTATAGTGGATACGGCTGGTTTCTTAAAAAGTCTATTTCATAATGTTAATGGTGGAGGCGGCTGGTTTCTTGTAATAATTATTTTGATAAGTTTTGAATGTTTATAGTGGGTGCGGCTGGTTTCTTAAAGAATTTAATTCATAATATGAATAGTGAAGGCAGCAGGTATCTTGTAATAATTATTTTGATAAGTTTTGAATGTTTTTAGTGGATACGGCTGGTTTCTTAAAAAATCTATTTCATAATGTTAATAGTGGAGGCAGCTGGTTTTTTGTAATAATTATTTTGATAAGTTTTGGATGATTATAGTGGGTGCGGCTGGTTTCTTAAAGAATTTATTTCACATTGTTAAGGTGGAAACGACTGCTTTCTTGTAATAATTCTCTGGATAACTTTTGAAAGTTAATATTAGGTGTGACTGGTTTCTTATAGAATCTATTTCATACTTTTCATACTTCTTTGTTAATACTGCTATTGCAGACTTCAGAGCGGAATTTAACAAGGCAAGCGGAACTTAACAAGGTAATACTGAAAATATTTACCAAAAATAAAGTAAAAAAATTATAAAAATGTTTCTGCATAATGAATTTTTTTTTTGCATTGAATTTTACTGACAGTAGTATTGTGTGAATTCATATGATGTGTAAAATTTCTATTATAGTCAACATACTATGTCATGAGTGTATACTGTATAGTCATTATTGATTGTTTCCAATTAAATGCAAAAATCAATGATCGTCCCCTTGTCAATTATTGTCATATATGAGCGTTTGCATATTTGCCAACATCTTAGGGAATTTTAATTATTCGGGATTTTTGTGAGCAATTAAACTCAAGTAACTACGGAAATAATTTGAATTTTTTCACAATACATAATAGTTTCTAGTTTAGAAATTTTTTTTTATCATAATTTAGTAATAATAAACATTTACATAACACAAAGAATTCTGGATTTTATATTGAATGTATATTGTATACATGAAAGTCAATGTATATGTGTAATAACAAGTTTAGAATTATAATTCACTAGACTGGAAATTCGAATAAGTTTTGATAATTAGAGATTTTTTCAGAATGAGATCTTAGACAGTTCGTGCAAATTCACTATTATAAAAGTGTAATTTAATTTATTTGGATGTATAAAAAATATGCTTTATAACAGATGTTGTGATATTAAACATTTTTTTTATTGAGAATATAATCTATTGAAATTAAATAATTAGCATAATGGTTTGGTTAGACCAATCCTATTCAATTTATAGTAAAATTAATATGTTAGTCAAATTTAGTATGAATCAGAAAAAATTAAAATCAAAATAATTCAAGAATTAAAATTGAAGTACCAGGAAAGTACATAATTAAATTAACATTAACAAACTAAAGGGTACAATCGTTGGCAGTTAATAAATAATTAGGACTATAATTGATTATATTTTTTGGTTCTTGAACTTTATATGAAATTTATCTAAGTTAAAAAAACGAACAGCTTAATTATTTTATTATATAAATAGAATAAATAAACCAAAAGTTTAATTGAAATATGTGCCTTGATTTTATAAAAGATTACTGTTCATTTTGGGACAACGATTTTTTTTATAACAATATTCAACAATCATCTGTTTGTTTCGATGTGACGAAGATTTTATAGGGATAACCTTATTTAACGGACTCCTGATTTAGTTAATCAATGATATGATGGCCTAGATTTAACTCTGTATGCAGATTGGGATCAGGACAAAACATGGGGTGAGTCAAGTTTTTGGATGATAAAATTCAAAATAATGATAGTTGATGTGTTGGTGGTTATCTGTAGGCTCCTCTGGGTAGTCAGAGTCCCTTTGATTCAGTTCCCTTTTAAACCATTCCAGCATTTGTAGTGAGCTGAGAATAATTTGCCGGACCCACAAACTGAGAGTATCGTGACCTCTAGGAACCGCTCGTTACAAAACGATATCCACAACACTATTAAAAGGATGGCATTGTAAAGTTGATTGTATTTGAATTCAAAATAATTAAAAACGCCACGATAGTTGGTTTATTTCTGTTCCGATTCGGTTAATTTTCATTTCTA